>JAMKCH010080613.1:0-45398 GCA_023653785.1 Ophioderma brevispina | reverse complement strand
TTTCATTTAGATCGCGATTTAGTATTGCAGGACATTTAAAATGACAAATAAAAAGATGTGTTACAGAAAAAGTGAACATGTGCCAGTTGTTTTTGATGTGGTCATATTCATTTTGTGTTCTGGGATAACATGTGAAAGATAAAAAAAAAAAAAAAAAAAATCCGACCTACCTCCTACCCTATTTTTTTCTATGTTACGCCAATCAAACAATTTTTTTTTTTTAGGCCTAAACTTGTGACCAACTGAAACAAGGAAGTGCAAATGGTCAAGACTCAAGCGACTTGTAGGCTTACATTCAGACTCTTTAAGATTGGACACACCCAGAGGGGTTGAGGAAAGCCCCACAATGCACAGTTTTGCGGAAATTTCAACTCAATAGGGTAGGTGATCCCATAAAAAGCCTATTCTCAATTTTTTTTTTTACCTTTTTTGGGGGAAACCCTCATTTTAACGCCCATTTTAGCCATAAAAGGTTAGATTAAGGATTTTTAGCATGATTATGAAATATCCTGTGCTTCTTAAAGTGTGGAAACACTTTTATCCCTGAGTACTGACATGGGTTTCGTACAGTACGGTATAGGCAAATTGCTTTGCATCGTGGGATTGATTCAAAACACCCTATGGGACAACCTACTTGTTATGAAACTGAAACTGAAAGAACTTGTAAGTCTATGAAGATTAAATTACCAAGCATGTGTGGAATTACTGCTGTGTTTCAAGGTCGTTCCACACGGGGCTGAAAACTACGGAGTTTCAAAACTCTGAAGTGTCGTCGGGGTTGTGGCGTGTGGACGCATCCGGAGGTTTAAACTCCGGATTTTTATGAGGGTATAGTGGGATTTTATCCCCTAACAAACTAGGGGGTGAAGCTCAAACTCCATTAAGGGCAGTGTCAACCTTGAGCTCGCGATTATCTATTTTGATTTGTAAATTCACCAAATATTTGATTAATGAATGTAATAAGATCATTTATAGAAAGGAAAATGGACGATGAACCCGATGACGGCATCAGATTAATGTAAAACTTCCGTATTTGAGAAAATACTAAAAAAAACATTATCTGCCCCAATTTCAGACAGCATAACAAAAACAATTGAAATTTTTCGATTTCTTATGTGATTTTAGAAACAAGACAAATTGTTGAGGAAGGTTTTTTTCATTTTTTAAAAATAGAGCTTACTTTTTTCGAAATATAAGGAAAAATGTAAAAAAGTGTTGATTTTACCTTTCTTTTCCAAAAAATTGAGTATATATTGGCGACTATCTTTGTTAGAAAATCGAAAAATGAAAAAATAGAAAACCGTCCCTAGAGAAGGACGATTGCTATCGAGGAAGTTAACCCTTACCTTTTACTTCGGTATTTTTGGAGTTATATAGTCGAATTTGCAATTTTTGCGAAAATCGAAAATTGAGAAAAATCTGTGTTTTAGTAAAAAGTGACGGTTTCACGCCATTTCAAGCTGTCTCTTTCTTAAATAACTTACCTTGTAACTTCAAAATTGAGTATGGTGTGCAAGTGATGAAAATACTCTTTATGGCACTATGAATCAAACCTCCTTGGTCTTCAACTCGAAATCAGAAGAAATGGAAATTTTCATCGGGTCTACTTTAGCCGCTTGTTGACATTTTCAAATATTATTTTTAGTTTTCAAGATGAGTTCGCCCGCAAAAGTAATTTAAAACACGCGCACGCTACATTACGCAGCAAAAATTCACAACGCGACGCGATGCTGCGCCATGCGCTTGACAGCGTGTAATGTGCTTATATTCCCGCCGTAAGACAATGTGGTTTTTTGTGACTTTAAATGGTCAAATAGCGTTTGAATCGGCAAAAATACAAACTCAGGATTGTCTTCATTGGATTACAGTGTGGTAATGATAGAACACAGGGTGATGTTTAAACCGGTGCAAAAATCAGAGATTCGTGTTAAAAACAAAAGCACTTGGGTTGACACTACCCTTAACACTTCCGGAGTGTTTTGAGTGTCATGCCGTGTGGACAGCCAATAGTGAAACAGAGGTGACCTCACAAGGTCAGCTTTTTGACAAATTCCTGTGTTGAATATCACGCGCGAAAGTGCACAGCTTCCGGTATGGTGACTTCCAGTATAACACTAGATTTGAGAAGCGGAGGAGAATGGGATGGGGATGATTTCAGAGTTTCGCCATAGTGTGAGTAATGGAGTGAATTAAAATGTAACTGGGATTTAATTTTCACCTAGTTTTGTGACCGGGTGAACAGACTTAAGGTCAGGGTTGGCGATTTTTTTTTGATTTTTTAAAAAAAATCGGATTTTTTTTGATTTAAATCAGATTTTTTTTAGTTAATCAGATTGTTTTGATTTTTTTAATTTTCATAATATGAATTATCCAGAATTCTTTACAAAACATGGAAATATACCCGTGGCAGTAACATGAAGTATCCAGGAAGCCAATCTTGCAGTGATGAAGAAGTTGCTATTGCTGTGGCTGCATCCTCTGGTGTGGAACGAGTATTTCAGCTCGTATGCCGGGTTCAGCCAGCTAGACACCGTCTGGGAAAGCTTAAGGCTGCTAAACTTTGTTCTGATGCAAAGCACTGAACATGAAATAAACTCACGAGTCTCAGACAAATAGCAGACTCTTATAAGAGAAAAGCTGCAAAAGTCAAGAAGTGAATGAACGACTGTACTATAGGCTTACAAACATGTTATATCTTATTTTTTTTTATTTTAAACATTTTTGTTGCACTCTGTTCAATACTGAATCTGACCTAATTAGCGCTCCACACTTATTTAAACTTGTAGAAAGTAGTCCCTAATTAGGGTTCCATATCCGGAACCTTCATTTTGCAAATAGTGAGTTGAGATGCAAAAAAGTGATGAAATAAGTTAATTGGGGATGATTAAATTGTTACATCAACTGGCTGTTGGCTTTTACATGAGTTTGTGCCGTATTTTGAGGAAGTTTTGTTTTCAGATTAATCCAACTAAAAAAAAGGTATCCTAGGAGCGCTACTAAATGTTGCGGGCATTTTATTCGGTCAAATATGCGTGGGTGGGATACTTGAATACTGTTTAAATATGTGTCTGTATCTTACAAGAACGTTGAATTCTGATACCAAAAGAAATTTTAATTTAGATCACAACATCAAGGTTCAATCATGTTATTTTAAAACATACATTGTGTCATTGTATTTTAAACATGTAGAGGGTTATCTGAATGCTTAGTGGTTTAAATGTCTTTTGATTTTGATAAAAGTGTAGTTGATTTAAAGTATTCAAGAATTGGTCTTTAATTTCAAATTTATTTTGGTTTAATTATTTGTTTTGCAAAAAAGTGATTTAAATCAGTGATTAAAAAAAAAAATCATTTGATTTAAATCGCGATTGAAATCACTGATTAAAAATCACTGTGATTTAAAAATCGGCCAACCCTGCTTTAAGTTTTATGCCCAATAAATACAGAAACCTTTGGGTGATGCTTTGACATTTGAATATTGATGATGCTAAAAACAGCACATTTTTTTGAATTTGAAAAAAAAAATAGGCTACAGTTTTGCAGCGTGTGGTGCCGCTGACATTTGAGTTTTAAACAATGGTTGCTGTGTCTTTCAGCAGCAAAACATCGCAGTTTACAGATTTAACAGGCGGCATTTCGTGATCCACAAGCCTCGTTCCCCCCGACCTACCTCAGAAAAGTTGCGATTTTGGATTCATCTGAACCGTCGGGTAAGTATAGTACCTGTGTCCCAATCTGACGTGCAAATTGTTTCTGCAGAAATTCACGAATTTGGTATTTTCTGTCCGTAAACGGACAAGAAATACTAGTCCTTATGGGAGATTGTGATATGAAAATCTTGCTAAAAGCCAAAGCGCAAGTCAGAATCAAATGAGAAATTTGGGAAGAAGAACTTTCTCAAGGAGATCTTGCGAAACATAACAAAACAGAAGGGTTAGAATCATGAAATGCACCTTTAATTAGCACATGTAATCACCCCCCCATAAGTAAAGACAACAGTTGCTCATTTTTTAAATCCGGCTGGTTCGTTTTTTTCTACTCTCTAAATGTAACGCGTGAAAATTTCACTCCCCAAAAGAGTGAAACTCTTCTTTAAACCACTCCAAAATGAGTGGTTGTACTTAAAGAGAGAATGGTTTAAACTTTCCTCAAGGATTTTATCCTTTTAAACTCAAAAATACAAAACCCAATGTGTTTTTGGCATTGTGAATACGCTTGTGCATATAATAATCACTCCCCACTCCTCCTATGTGAAATAACTAAGGCTTTAAAATCGAAGTCGTTCATATAAATCACCACTTCTTTAAAATTCGGCTCCGCGAAATTTTTGATAAGGCACTGTACTAAGGTACATACCTGTTGTAATGATGAAAACGAAAGAAAACAAGGATCCACGGTCCACCATATGTGCCACCAAGTCAAGAATTTTGGTCATCTGTACTTACAATCCTCTATGACAAGAAATATGTGCATATGAAGACTTTGATGTCTTAAAGGTGCAAACGAGAGATTTAAGCACCCAAATATGTGTCTTAATTTGTAAGTCATATAGATTCGACACACAAAAGATTCTTACCTTGTATTGGCTACAGAAATGTTTTAAAAGAGAGAAAAGGCGATTTTGATTTGCTTATATTTCAATGTAAAAACATAGGCCGAATTGTATTTGCTCCTATACGAAATTAGAATTTCACAATTTTTGTACCAAACAACCATTTCTCAGCTTATCCTTTCAGATAGGGATAGTTTTGATGGAAAGCTTTACATCAGGGCAAAAATTCAGTGCTTTCTATCTTTTTGGGGAACAAGATATGTGAAAATCTCTAGTTGCACCTTTAATGAGCATCCCTACAAGCTCAAAACAAACGGTGCACAGCTTATATGCTACAGCCGTGAAATGTTGGCCCTAAAGGGCCCAAAATGACTGAAAATTTCAGCCTGGCTAAGTTGGGATTACGCTGGTTCCCGGGGACTTTGGTCTCTCACCAGGTCACAACTGGGATGTCTGAGCCATACAAGGTGCAGGGATTTTGGGATTTTGTACGGAAGAAATCACTGTTTCAAAATAATCAGATTTTAACCATGAATGGAAACAATCAGTCAAGGAAACAAACATGCATATAAAGATAATTTAGGACTACATCCAATGTAAAGATTTTCACTTAAACTTGTCCCGTTTCGTACTGATCGGATTGGCTTATTAAGATCGGATCCGCTGCGCACCCATCCCGGTTTGTTTTTCAATTACAATTGGGCATGTAGCGTTGTAGGAGGGAGGTACGGGGCGATGATCAAGGATGCTATGAAGCTCTACTAGGATTGTATGCCAGATAAAGATTCCACTCCAGACAGGGAAAAAATTCATTTTTTTTTTTAGAATTTCTGATTGGCAAATCATGATCTGCTGATAGGCCTTTAAAGATTGCTTTCTTGCTATGATTATGAATACAATTGGCCATTTTGTAATTGACTTTTTTTAAAATGTACAATTTTAAAATTCTGGGTCAACATTTTATTTACTCAATGAGGAAAAAGTGTAGGTTGAGACCCTACATGGTTTACTGCTTAATACTACCTTAATTACCCCAAAATTGATCCAATGACCTTAGAAACCCTATTCTATCCAATGGCTGCTGTGAACAACATTTTTGTTTTAAAATAGTCTGAAATTGAAAAACTTGTCAAAAAAATCCATTTCAAGCTTCTGACATGCCGATAAACACTCTCGATGAGGCTTGCACCGCGGAATTTAGTGTGCGCGTATTCTCTGCCAAACACACGCTGTTTACCAATCGGGAAGCCCCCTGCTTGTCCATCAACTTTGACCAATCAGGGATGGGTACCAAAAAGTAGTTCGGGGGGGGGGGGGGCATTTTAATGGCGTCCTTCACTTAGAACGAGTGCGTTTTTAATCGCAAATTTCTCCCTTTTTCTACAAAAACCCACGTCTTCTTTAGTATTTAAAAGGTGCAACTGAAGATTTCACATGAGAGGTGTTCAAAAACGTACTGATTTTGTCCTGATGTAAAGCTTTGCATAAAAAAAATATCCCCATACTGGAAGGGAATTAAGCTGAGAAAACGGTTCTTTGGTACAAAAAACGTGCATTTCTAATTTTGTATAGGAGCAAATACGAAATTCAGCTATGTTTTCTATTGAAAATATGAGCACATCGAAACACATTTTTTCTCTCTTTTAAGACATTTATGTAGCCAAATAAAAGTTAAGAAATCTAGTGAGTGCCTAATCTGAAATGAAATACCATTATTATGATACAAGATTTGGGTGGCCTCAAATCTCGCGTTGCCACCTTTAACCCGTTTCCAGTAACGGAATGTTAGTTTAATCGATGTAGGTAAGTTTCACGATTTTGTTAACATGTTGGGTCTTTTCAGGCCAGAAATGTTGCGTTTTGGCGATTTTTATGTTTTTTACCTGTCTGTTTACCCATAATTTCCCTCATTTTTCAAGCCCTGCCCTCTTCCAAAAAATTAACCTTGTCGGAAGGTTCATGGGAGCTATCTAATCTAGCCTGGTTGCTTTAGAATGTTGGATTAGACTATTTCATCCCTATATAGGGTTAGGGGCTAAAATACACTATTACCCAACTGAGTTTCTCTGATCACAAAACAGCTGCGGAAAGGAGCTACAGCATACACGATCCCTTAAACGCAATCGAGAACGCTTGGTGTTTAGCAAAAAAACATAGCACGTTTACACAACTTAGGAATTGATTGGCATTGGACTTCATGTATGTAGTTGTCTAGGATAATACCCGGAAGTGCGGCCACCACGACTCGGTTCATCACCACCACACAGTGAGAATCCGGATTCCCATCCCAGGGATGATACCTCCTTTTTTGATTGCCTCCCCCCCCTCATCGAAGCTCATTTTGAGCTTTCTCTGCTCCTCCGTTAAATTATCCGCAGCCGAAATTGTCGAGTTTGTGTTGGCATATCGTAGATCCCCTTTGAAATCAGTATTTTCACCCCGACTATCTCCAAGTATTGCACTCACAGCCACCCTACGGAGTACGGATGCAGCATCACTCATCGATCGAGCACCGCCCGCTGGTGTTCAGGTTATTGGAACTTTTCCTAAAATAATATCACTTTGTTAACTATCTATTAACTATCAAAAATTTTTGGCTTATGCATGTCATTACAATGTTGCGTAAATTTGGGGAGTCAGCTTTTGGTATTAAAAATGTACCATTTTTACTGGAATCTTTAATACAAAACAATTTAATTTTCTTTCTTAAACACTTGCTTCAGGGGATAAGGGTTCGCCTGCAATTATTTCAAAAGCCCGTAAAAGCCCAGCATAACAATGGTTGTTCATCAGGGCGGGCTGATTTTCATTTTGTCGAGGGATAAAGATTCCAAACCGGGATCCAATGATCTAGGCACTTGAAAAATAAAACGGGAGCATGTTCAACATGATGGAGCATTTTAAAAGTTTTGACCCCTGTTGTACATGACTGAAAGGTACACTACACGTTGAGAGTATAACCAACTATAGCGTTGAGAAGGTCCATACTAACTACCAAAGGTGTCCAAACTTTGCTGTAAGTAAGGGGTAACGATTGATGTTTGACTGGGTCCGTGTCCTCCTCGATTTCTGTATTTTTGCATGCCATGGTATTTAATCCAGTGGAAAGCACTTTATGGGTGTAAAAGGTCTCCTTTTTATGGTGTGGATTTAAAGCGTTCTAATTTTTTTTAAATGTTGTAAATTACAAAAAAATCAGCCCAAGTTGATATCTTAAACAGGCATCATGCTGTACATAGAGTGTATAGGTATAGGTATTTGGATGACATGTATATTAGATTGGAAATTGGGGACGTAAGGAATCCAATAATGGAAGAATATATAGAACAGTTGAAATATTGAGAGAGTGAGAGGGTAAGAGCCTGGGGGTTTGGGTAAGGACCCTAGTTACCCCGACCTTCCGATTTGGGGCATTGGGAAGCAATGTCTTTAAATTCGGTCTAGGAACCAGGGGATTTTGAGGAAATTGCAGGCTTGGGAGCTTGAGGATTTTGGAATTAATGAATAAAAAACATAAAATTTTCCCCAAAAGGGACCTCAAGAACATCAACTGCGGGCAATTGTTATAGTAACTGTTGGAGAGACATGAAATGGGGGTTGTAAAAGCGAATTAACCCTGGGGTAGATTGGAAAGGGAACCCTGGGGTAGTTGGGAAGGGGACGGGGCAATTGGAAAGGGAAATCTGAGTTAGTTGAGAAAGGGCCATGGGGTTGTCTGGAAATGGACCTATGGGTAGTTGGGAATTGGCCACTTGTAGCTGGAAAGTGTAACTTTCGGGTATTTGGAAAAGGGCGCGGAGGTACCGTGGAAATAACGGTGCCCTGGGTTAGTTGGGAAAAGGGCACCTGGGTTAGTTGGGAAAAGGGCACCCGTGTTAGATGAGAAGGGGAATCTGGGTTACTTGGGAAGGATGCTCTATGTGGCAGCTGGGAAGGGGCTCTGAGATCTTTGCAAAGAGGCGGCAAAGAGGAAAAAAAAAAAAAAAAAAAATGTATATCCGGGGGGGGGGGGTTCTCAACTTTTTGGGGTAGGTATGTGCCTCCCGGATTTCAAAAATTGAGGCCCCGGAGCTGATTTGAGGCCCAAAAAATGGGGTCTCCGGAACTAGGTTTTCGGGAATATTCAGAAAATAAGCTGCGATTTCCCTCAATTTCCAGCTACTTTTTGAAGAAAATTTGGTAGAATATGGCTTTGGACGTGGAAATTAGGGTCTCTGGAACTGAAATGGTCCTAAAATAGGGGTCACTGGAACTGAAAAAGAGCCCGAAAAAGCTTGAAGCTTGAAAATGAGGATCTTATATATATACCTATACATCCTCCCAATGTGAGACCCCCCCGTTATATATTTAGGACCTTCGACAGATATAAAGTGGACCCTGTTATATATAGTTGCAAAGGTACCGTGGGGTATAGTTAGACATAGGGGCCCCTTAGCTTAACCTTTTTTTGATATTCCTACAGATTTTATACTTAACATTGATAGCAACCATGATTTGCAACCCAGGTCTCGCAATTTCTCTCAGTTTTTTAGGGTATACTTAGGCGAGGGTCACCAAAAAAACCACCTCATTTGCAGTGGGGGTGGACTTACCTGTTTATCATGTTATTTACTGCGTGTGAATCCTGGAATCAAACCGTAAACCCTGAACGGTGGTGTTCAGAGGCCCGATGAGGCCCCTGCGCGGCTGAAGGGGGCGGAGCCCCCGGAAGCCCTCGATTTAAGCTTATTCAGAACTTCAAAATGGCCACTTTTGAGGGGTTAAATAGTAACCAATTCAAAGTAAAGACCCGAGTAAAGACTGGTTTGTACTTTGCTCACTGAGACGGGCAGATACATGTATAAGCTTGCAGCCAAAGGAAAATTGCACATAACGAGCGCCAATGCCTTTAATGGGTGTGGTGCATCAGGAGCAGACTGAGAGCCCTGTGGGGTCCGGGCCCGGGGGGGGGGGAGCAGTTGTATTCAAAGGTGAATATGATGCTGTGAAACATGGACTTCCGAAATGCACCAATAAACATAGTAATTTCCACTGGACGAAACACATACCTAAACAAGCATTTGTGTCGTTTTTGTACCAAAAAAAGTCTTTTGCAGTAAACAAGTAATAGATGAATGGTGTTATTATATGGCTTTCTCATGTGCTTACTTCCAAATTTTTGATGATTTTGAGTCTCGCGTACATCACCCCCCAATATCAGGGTTAGAAACAAAAATTACCCTTTTCCATATTTTGCTGTTTTTGACACCCTAATCAATGTAGCGGCGGTTAAATCGCCGTTGGAAAAAAGAGACCCTTTTTACGAGTGGTCTTGTTCACGCTCCATATCCACCTTTGAATACAGTGGCCCCCCCCCCCGGGTCAAGGGGGCGAAGCCCCCGGAAAAGCTCTTGGATTTCAGCTATTTAGAACTTCAAGATTATCCACTTTTGAGATGTAAAGTATAGTAACCAATTCAAAGAAAAGACTGGTTTCCTAACTTTGCTCACTGATACGGGAAGTATGTTACCGTTGTACTGCACGAAGGGAATTACACTATAGCTTAGCGCAAGTTTGAAACGGATTCGGTGCATGAGCAGAGCCCCTGTGGGGTCCGGGGGGGGGGCGGAGCCCCCGGAAGTTCTCGGATTTAGCTATGAAGAAAAGCGTTTTTGAAGGGTAAGTTATAGTAACTATTTCAAATGACGGCCAGTAGACTATTCAGTTTGATGGTAATCAATGGTGATGGGGGCTAGGGAACCCCGATCCCTTACCAAATTTTTTCTTGACCATTCAGCCTCCGACTGAAATTCCCCTACTGGTAGACCAAACTTGCGGAATGGCCCATGGTTCCCTCCCGTTGCCCATGCCACTGCCACTCTCGTTGTTTTCTCAAATTTATTTTAACATTTAATCCACATCTATAATTTGGCATCATTAACACAATTCATGATACCGTTGGGTAGTCTTGGAACAATTAACTAATGGCTTGAGGGGAAGACATTTTAAATATTTGTGAATTGGATTGATGTAAGTCTGGAGCAATCTTATGGTTTGATGCCTTCTCATTTGTTTTCCCTCGCTCTTAGTCTTCTCTTTTCTATTCTTTTCCTCTTTTCTTTCCTCTTTCTCTTTCCCTTCTCTTTCTCTCTTCCCTTTTTCGTTCTTCTCTTTTGAGGATCGCTGGGGGATCCCCCCCGGCGACGGAACTAGACTGAGAAGGGGCCTGAGAGTCCCGGGGGAACCAAACTTTTTGGTATAGGGATACAGTACCGGAAATTCCGAATTTGGGGATTTGGAACTGATTTCGTCTTTCAAATTAGGTCCTTAGGAACTAGTAACTCCATCGTTTGAACTGGCAATGTTTAAAATAAAGTTATACTTCCAATCTAAAATGGAAGCCTTAAATCCAATTAATTTAAACTTGCCCTATACAGCAAATACCTGCGATACCAAATGGAGAGAAGTACAAATAAATGCATTTCTGATACTTTAAAGTGTAAACATGACGTCAATCAATATGGCAGCCAAAACGTGAACATCTTTCAAACATACTTGGCACAAATTATAAAGTATTATAAGCCCTGAATATAGAAATAATGTTCAATAACATTAGAAATGTACCTTTGACCTTAAGCACTGTACAACTACACCCCCTTTCAATTTGTTTTTTAAATGCGCCAAAATCGAAATAAAAACCAATATGGTGCCAAGGTTTTTCACTCAATATTGCATCAATGATAATTTGACCCATTTTTATTATCCGGATTACCTGGTGTCACTTGATTATGATCATTAGGTACATTGGTGTTCCTAATTGTTTCATTGACACAATAAGTTTTTATACTTGAATGTAATATTTAGACATTTGTGTCACGTATTTTTGAAGATAGCAACGTTTTGTATGCCATATTGATGACGTCATGTTACAACTTTAAACGTATCAGAAATACATTTATTGTGTTCTAAAAAACATAATCTATACTTCATGTTTTTTTCGCGGTATTTGCTGTTATATGGCATATTAAAATTATTAGATTGGCTTCCATTTTGAATGGAGTATGACTAGATGTGTTTAATAGTGCCATGATTGTTCATTGGGTCCTATAGGTTACTAGACCGGGGGGGGGGGGGGTTCTCAGGGGTTTGTTGGACCCAGGCTCGTTCCAAGGGTTCTGAAGGTGACCCCCTAACGGGACCAAGTTTCAGTGAACATATACCCCTAACGGGACCAGTTTTTGGCGAGTTTTCAGTGAATGAAAAATATAACCCTAACGGGACCAATTGCAGTGAACTTATACCCCTTGCGGGGACCTGTTCTAAATACGGATAAAGATAGACCTTTACAATATTCTAATTATACAAGAAAAAGACATCAGGGTGCTTACTCAAGAAAAAAATTACATAGCAGTTGAGGTTATTTTTTAAATATGTTTAGTTCATTTTTCCTATTGTATCTTGACCAGTCACAATATCACAAATGATTGATACCCCTAGCGGGACTAGGAACTTTGATTGATTGTGAATTTGATACCCCTAGCGGTAGTCCCGCATTTGAAGCTAGTCCCTCTTTTTTTGGAACGGCATGGGTACCCGACCAAACCAAAATCCCCCCCCCCCCCCCCCCGGACTCTAGGAAATCCATAGTTGATAGGTTGAATACGATATTTATTTATGGCGAAGCCATCTTGGATTTCTCACAACAATACTCAAGGAGACCAGGGGCCCCCAGGCAGATTCTTATTCTACCCACACCTAATCTATAATTTCAACAAAAACATGATGGCATACTTCATTTACGGTCAGGCAACGTTGGACCATGGCCTACCTGACTTACAGGATTAAGTAGGAGCCGCCCAATAAGGAGTTCGGTCAAAGCAGGTAGTGGCGGTCAAGAAAATCCTAATTTAGACGTCATGCTTAACACGTAAACGTGAATGAAATATTGACGAAAAATCCTTAAAGGTGCGTGTTACGATAGTCTTTGGGACCCTTGATGTCCCCAGAAAGCAGTAGATTTTGAAATCAGATGAAAGGGCGTACTTTCTCATTTGTCGTCATGAAATTTGAGTCTCAAATCGGTTCAGTCCCAAGATATAAACAAAAAACCGCCCGCTTGAGTAGATAACAATCAATATACCTTAAGCAAGTATTGAGAGGGCTTGAAATTGATATTGCTTCTAACATCAAACCGCAAGCTTATTTTCCACGGGAATGTGCAAGTGTCAGGCTGTTATATCAGTAGAGAACACAATAGAAGTAAATCGAAACAAGAACCTTTAATGTTATTAAACAATATTTTCTTTTGTCCAAATCGTTGGAGCTGAAGAATCAACTCTATTGTTAGGGTTATTTTTAATATTTATATATTTTAAAGGTCCCAGGAAATGAGATGATAAACCTAGTCCAAATCTTTATGGGGGCATTCCATTCCAATAAACAGGGCCAAAAAAAAAGAATACACTACCAGTGTCAGTCAGTGCCATGAATAGATTCACACCAGTCACCTGGAATTTTCTATTACTCTCTGAAAAATCAATAGTTTCACTAATGATGTCATCACCAACCCAAATATTGAATGCTTTCTCGTCCCTACTTATAGACTTGACACAAACCACATCAATTCTATTTGCATTTCCTGGGACCTTTAAAATAACGGACAAGAACGAGGTCTACATGGGTCATGGTAACACCCACGACTTAGAGAATAAAAGATATGATTTGTTGTTTTGCCTATCTAATATTGTGTCATATTGGATGGGCAGTCCAATATTTTGAGTAGTGGATGCTGGTGCAGCAAAACAAAAAAATCATATCTTTTATTCTCCTTCTTATTTAGTTTTGGTGGTTTTTAATCACCAAAATATTTTTTTCAATACTTAGTTCGTTGAAAAGGCAAAAATATTCCCTCGCTGTATAAAATGAACCAACCCGTACTAGCTGCATGCACTGTGTAACCTTATACACGTGCGCATAAACACTTTCACGGCGACGCACTATCTAATATCGTCTCATATTAGATAGGCAACAACCAATCATGTTGCGTGTTTGCTTACTAAACCCCACCCACTGAATAAGAATGGCTCACACACACTGTGGGCATGCATCAAACATCAAAATTGGTTTGAGGTTTGCATTGCTGTAATCTTTTTGGTAATTGATATATTGAATGAGGCTTGGCTGTCATAACCTTATGGGGGAGAAGTAAAGAACTATCTTGTGGTCTCCCTGTAACTGTTTGTGAGTGAAGCCAATCTCTACACCATCAAACACTGTTCTTCCATACCATTCCTCAAGTATTCCCATATCACGACTAGAGGCCAGTGCAGGCCTTTTCTAAAGTCTGCCTTGACTATAGCTTCATTGAATGTGAGGGTTTTTCAAATGCAAAAAGTAACACCACTGCTGACATTCGTAACAATCTCCAATGCTATGTCCTGTCTGCAGGAAACCCACAGAGGAACTGAGAGTCATTGCCCAACCATATTAGGAATGGTCCTTAGAGTCCTTGCCATCGGGAACCCACATCGACAGTATGGAAGTGCGGTAGTGCTATATTTGTGAAAACAGGCACCATTTAGAAGCAACCTCAATGTCTGCTGATAACAACTTCGATGTCAGCAATGATGTGACTTTTGCTTCTGCTGATCTAGCTATTGTTAGGAAAACATCTCTGTGTTGCAAGATTGTTCTGGATCCTGTTCCACTAACTCAACATCGACCAATCGGTATCCAAGTCAACGCTGCAGACCAAACAAAGTGCCTTTTATTTGGTGCTCTAACTGTAGGAAAACAGAGTGGCAAGGGTTCACTGATGACCTGGATCATAACGTGAAGAGGATTGTTCCAAACCCCATAAATATGCCAAAGTTGCCCAAATAGTGAACAAGACTGCCAAGAGATTCATACCCAGATGCTGTAGGATGGAATGTATACCAGGCCTTTCCAAGGAATGTGCTAAAGAATGTCAAGAGTATACCACCATGTTTGAAGCTGGTCCTTTCTCAGCTAAAACAACTGCTAAAGGTGAGGAAGTGTCAGAGAGGATCTCCCAAGAAAAGATCAAAACCTGGCACACCTTCAATGAATCCACCAATATGACCCATAACAGCAAGAAAGCATGGACTACCATCCAAAAGCTTCAAGGGGATCCAACAGAACATCAACAGCAGCCAAATGTTACACCCAACCAAGATGCCCACCAACTGCTTTTAACGACCGACCTAGGAGTGCAAGAACATGGCTTTTTACCTATGCAGACGATCATGGAATTAGTGCACAAGATGCAGACTTAGGAGTTGTCGAAGAGACTCTCTAAAGCTTTGGATGAACTCGCACCTTATTATGAGGAAAACCACCTTAGCTACGTGCAAATCCATCAGTCTGCTGCAGTAGTGGTGCTTGCAGTTTCCCCCGCATTATTCTGTATCAATTTGTGGTGTGAAGATCTTGCCTATTTGATGCAGTGGTGTACCTGGGGGGGGGGGGGGGGGGGACTGCCCCCTGTGGGGAATCTTGCCCCTGTGGGGAATCTTGCCCCTGTGGGGAATCTTGCCCCCTGAAAAAAATAGTGAAATTAAAAAAAAAAAAAAACTAACAAATGTTAATATATGCTTGCCCCCTGAAAATATATGTGGCCCCCCTGAAAAAAAAGTCCTATCATTAACAGACCACTGCAGAACTAAATGCATCAGTTTCCAATAAGCGGATTTTGTAAAGTCGCTTTTTACCATGGACACAATATGATTTGTAATGGCAACAAAGGCCTAGTCTTCGCATGGCCGGGGATTGAACCCCATATCAATATCCCCCTATCGAAATATGCATGGAGTCTCAATTTGAAATCTACTGTTTCTTCACATGATTAGGTGGGAGACAGAACACATTTAACAAACTATCACAAACACAGTTTATAAGATACTGGCAATTAAATTTATTCACACTATTTTCCAGTAATCTTTACATTTGTACACCCGGATTGAAGCTATAAAATTTATCCATATATTAAAAAAAAATACAGAAATCCTACATCAGTCTGGTTTACAAATTTCTTTCAGCTGCAACCTGGTCAATCACATTACAAACAAGGATGTTCTTAATTAAACCTCTAGTCTTATGCCTGTGTGAGATTCTAGCCCGATAATGTAGTCCAGGACCATAAGCAGTTAAATTGTCTCATAAGGCATCTATTCACTATTTTCTACATGTACTTCAATCGCCAACTTTGATGTTTTCATTGCAATCTCTAACCCCAAGATAAAATAGTAATGAAGTAAACTTTTACGCTTTGAGTGGGCATCGAACCCACGACTTTCGGGTTACAAGACAAGTGCCATAGACGCACACCATACAATCGGAGCCGGCAGAAAATCATGTTTTGTAATACTTAAAATAAACACATTAACAGAAATAACGTGCACACATAATCATTAATAGTGCCGAGCTATGAGACGGTTGAAAATTATGGTCCAGGACAGATCTTCGGCCAAAATTCAATAGCTAGTTTGACGGCCAGCAATTGAAAGAGGGCAAAATCGAGGAGAGGCACAAGCGGACAGTCAAACCCCCTCCATTTTCGGTTATTTAGCCCAATTGCAATGATAAATCAAGCTTTGTTGGAATTGTTACAAGTGTCGCCCTTATCCATAACTGCCATTATAGAAGACATATTTCGTATTCAAAATGCACCTTGTACATGCAAATGAATCTATCCATTCTTCATAATTTTTAAAAATCAAAAAACACAGTATAAAGTGGATAGTGGGGATATAAATTGATTAAACTTCATATAAGATACAATTTAACAATAACAGCAGTTTTTGAGAGTGTCACCAATTTTCAAATTTGTGAGAATTTATCAAGTGTGTTGGTAACTTGGTAACAATATAATTGTGAACTGTAATGCTCAAAAGTGTGCATATATTATATAAGGATTGTAATTAGATTCGAAGATCCCCCAATCCCAATTCAACGGCAGCGCTGGAATGTGAACTTTCTGTCTGTCCATTATAAACTGACAATTCACAAAAATGATCCACACTATCTACAGAGAACCACAAAACGCTAATGGACGAGCGTTGACACGTCCCAGTGAGTTATTATTTCCTGGATATTCATATGGAATGACTCATTTTCAGCAATCCACTGATTATCGGGATCCGGTCGGGTTGTTAAAATTCTTCTTATTGCAAACACATAGAAAAGTAGAGCTTTACCATTCACAGGTATAGTCTACTAGGACATTTCCAATGCAAATGTGTAAACACCTCCAATGTTTTTAAAAAAGGGGGCGCTCTTCAAAAAAAGTGCTGTTAATTCTTTAACCAACGCTCACCTGGATCTCTTTACAGCATTATCTATCTGATTGGCTCTGAGTAAATAATCAAGACATTATATATGTGTATGATCCTTTTAGCTTTCTTACCATGTCACCGATGGCTATTACATCATAAAAAACTCTTGGAAAACCAATCAAATTGGTGCCGATTAGTATATTCCAGCGGTGCTGCAAATGTTTTGGTGAATTTGCGAAAGAGTGCACTGAAAGATCTTAAAAGGCAAGATGTTTCATCTCTTACCCTGGGATCTCTTATTAGCTTATAGCTTTTTGCTATTTTGATATAAGAAGCCTCATCCAGTTTTCTCATTACTTCTTGCATTTTGTAATGAACAAAATATCTCCAAATGTGGTTCAACCACATTTTTTAACACACACAGGGACACACACGCCACAACATGGGTCTAGGGGCTAATTAGGCACATTGTGGCTTCTTAATTAAACAAACGGCACTGGTTGATTTAACTCAAATTGTAATCGGGATGCTTTCGGTGATATTTGTTCCCATGTGATGGAGAACGCCTCATGAACTAGAATTTCACGGTTCTCGGCTTGAGCACTCTTTATATTCATAGAAAATAGCTGTGGTGCTGGCCAGCCTATATTTCAACTGGACCTCACATGACCTTGGCAACTTGACCTCATCAAACATATGAGGGATCCCAATGTTGGACTTATATTACCCGAGTTGGTTCAATTGACTTCACTTTTTCAATTGAGAGTGAATTTAATTAAAACTTTAATTAAAAAAAAAAAACACACACTCCACACACACATAATCCATACCACACACACACACACACACACAAACAGATTGCTAAGTCGTCCTTGCCAAGCTATGCTGGCAACCCGTGGGTAATCCACCCTCATTTACATTCACATGTAAAGTTTGATTCTGTTTAAAAACACAACAATGTCAATCACTCGATATTTTCATAATTGTTGACATTTTTCCACGTGTGCTGATAAAGGGAAAATACTAATTGAGGCAATATGGGTGAACATAAAGCAATATTGCACATTTCTTTGAAAGAGCGCCCCCAATTTTTTTAAAAGTTGGGAGATTTTTACCGGTTATGCATTGGAACTGGCTAGTAAAGTACTGTGAATGGTTAGGCTCGAAAGGTCTATGTGTACAAACGAAGGAATTTTTGTTACTAGATAATATTATTGGCTCCCGATAATAACTTCAACGGTGCGGGGGAACCGGCCTTCCCATGTGAATAGCGGGAAATAGCGCCATGTACGTGGTTACGCTCATCCATTAGTTGTTTTAATAGTTAAGGGCCAAGTTAGGTAGAGGTTAGTGTCTCGAGTGGCACTATTTCATCATGGACGGACAAAACGTAGCATTTTCAAGCTCTGCCGTAAGTCCAATCTGGGATCCCAATTCTAATTACAAATCGCCCTTTTTTTGTTGATAAATACCGTATTATTAGAATTCGATCGAGGTATAGATTCCTAGACAACTACCAACGTAACTGTGCACAATATCCAAATTTTGAAAATTTGCGGGCGCTCTCCAAAAAATGTGCCATATGCTTAATAACTATCTTTAATTCAATATGGAAACAACAAATGTTAACCTTTCAACACTCAACATTAAAACAACAATCCAGACATCTTCCTTATGTGGGCCATTCTAAATCATTGCACTATCCGACGAGATACAGGGCCATGGGTTATTTCACTTTTGTTGTTATTTGATGAGGTAGGCATGTTAGAAATTAGACCGTCTGCCAAGTTTATGGTTCAGTTAACTTTGGTGTTGAGCCAATGATCATATTGATCACAGAACAAATCCTATGGCATATCATAATTTGAAACAGGTTGCATTACAAGGCCAAGGCTTTGACCAGTAAACCAATGGATACTAACATGCCACTACATCCGCAAATGTGAGGTGATCAAGTAAAATGAGGTCTGAAGTCGGTCCGAAGATTCGCTTTTTTTACTTTTCCATTATGCATGCCACATTTCAAAAACTAGATTTTGCTGAACTCCCTGGAAATTGACCAATTAATTGCAAAAAGATATAATCAGTGACGTGACAAAACAATAGGAAACACAACGACATTTTCATTTGTTTGGCTATATCTCAACAATAAATATTTGCGAATTCCGACTCATTTTCTTGATCACATCACCAAATGACTGCGACCCTACCCAGTGGTTATTATGTTATGCAAAAACTGTCAAGGGCTAGAAAAAAAAATACCCACAAGCAAGTAATTTTTCCCCAGAAAGGAAGTATTATTTCTTGCCACTGTTTTTATGTTCTGCTTTATTTGAAAAATGTAAAAATTCCTTAAATTTGGTCTGAAATGCAGTTAATCCTTCATGTAAGACTGAAGAATTAGCCTAGCAAAAAAATCTTCTATAATAAGGATCAAAATAATTAAGTATTGTACAGCTTATTCCGTAAAAATTTAAAAGGTCTTTAGTCTACTCCTGAAAATCTTCACCAATGACACACCGAATTTCCCTGGAAGCAGCTTCCCCATTTTTGTTGATAATATACCACAGTCAGTGTGGCATCCTCTTCATCGGGATTTGCACATTCACACAAATCTGCAGAAAAAATTACAAAAATAAGATTTTAGATCATTAAAATAAGTGTGGTTTAACCCGTTTTCCACGGTAGCTGCTATGCAAATTAAAAAATTGTAATAAGGAAAGGGAAAAGGTGCGTTTGTGGTATCAAAGATGGGTTAGTACCCCGATGCGATTCCAGTAAGTAAGTACTAAATTTAGTACTATGTGTTATACACCTATATACTAACACTAGATCTAAAATATGATATATATTCCAAGTACTATAGTGTATGGCACTACATTCTACATATCCCATGGGTGATAACAGGTAAAACAAACCTTACGACCTTAAGTTACAATTAAATTTTATTTGGCAAAGCATGTGGGTATTGTTGCCTTCTGAAATCATATTGTCCTCCCAGTGGACACCGCTGTTTGAAAGTCTCATTGTATTATGACAAACTAAAATAAACAGAAAATATCAACGTGACACAAGTTTTGACATCTGAGTTGGATTATATATTTCCACTAACGTTACATCCTTGTAAATTTTACGAAATTTCATTGCGGGCAAATATAGATTTTTTCCTTAAAAACCATCAGTTTTAAAACTTTAGAACAGATTTCCAAGGCGACGAGCGCGGGATGCAACCACAACGCTCCATCAGCGCCTCGTCGGTTGCTGTTAATAGGGGGCTCGCAAACAACGTCTTTCTATGGAAAATGGGCATATAGATGGCTCTCGTGTGAGTCAATAAAAACCTTAAACCTTACATTCAGGAATTTTTTTCTTTCAAAGGTTAAACGTTATTTTTGCTTCAAGTTTGCTTTGCTTGTTTAGAGGGATAAACAAGCTATCTGAATTTTCTTTGGCGTCTTTTGGAATTTGGGTTCAGAAACTATGCAATTTGTCGGAGAGCTAAAAATTTCCGTTGGCCATTTTAGCCATAAAATGCGGGGAGACTGACTCCGACGTACTCCATAACACATGATAGCAAAAGACAAATTCACATATGCAATTTCAGTGGTATCAATTTCTTCTTGACAAAACTCAGTTGACAAATGGTCTATTGGTGTAAGCATCATTATTAAGTAAAAATTCTTCAACAATGAAATTAAATTACTGTTGTTTCATCACAAAGATCGGTTTATTGAAATCACCCCATATCAATGTCTCAGTCATGATCATAATGAACGCTCAGAGATTTGTGTTTTACATCTCTAAGGTAATTATTTTTGCACAAATACAGTAACTCAGCGAGATTAAAGGCAAGAATAACATAACTGAAGTTTTCTACAAATAAATTGGAATTAAAAAACTTAAAATTCATATCGCTGAATACAAAAACCTTCACCTTCTTGGTTTCACTTTCGTTTCGTTTGTAGTTAAAATCATGACATCTTGCTGATATCCAAGTAAACTGTGTTCTTACACCAGCTATCTTTACTGTCCTTATTTGGGAAATTAAACATTTTTTCACTCAGCATTTTCTTTTTGTAATCTCCGGGATATTATTTTTATAATCCTTCCATTACTCTCCCCTCTATGTTTAACAATAGTTGGTGTTTAAATGTTTTTACTCAAATCACTGCTGAAGAACATGTTACTCTATGTCAATGCATCTTGGACATGTTACTCTATGTAACGATGCATCTGGTTTGGCTCAAAATGGGCCAACAGATTTTACGTCTCAGCAAATAGGCATAACTTCTTCCTGCACAGTCCTAGATGGCCACCAATATAAACGTTTTTCTGAAAGCCTGTTTAAGATCCTCTTTATAACCAAAGCACACATTTGAGCCAAAAAAATTTTTTTTTTTTAATTCTTAACTATTTAATTATTTTTATTCTGATTGGAGGGTTTTTTTTGACTCACACTGTAAATATGAAATTTGAACTTGTAGGCCTATAGGCAAGATTCCTGCATGGATTTTTCTGATTTTTGGCAGAGTAATGCATCTTGTATGCCCTACTTATTACAGTTGTCAAATTGTGTTTGCCACTGCCAAACTCACTGGCTTAAATTGTTCTAAAATAAAAGAGACAATTTACACGGCTCAAACAGCTGTGGTGGAAAATAAATCTCTTGTTAACAGCTGACCTCATTCATTGGTGCTACTTGGCCAATCTGGAACTGGCTCAAAGGCCAATGAATATTTATAAATCTTGTTTAAAAGGGATTAACAGCATTTGCTAATCCGAAACATCGGAAAAAAAAAATCACAATTCATATTTTTTATATTTTTGTTACTGGCATGGATATGCACACATAACCTACAAGTGGTTGGCTTGAAAATCAGTTGATTTTAAAGACAAGGCATAATTTTTATCTGATTCTGAAATTTATACGTCTGCGTATCAAAATTCCGGCTCGAGTCAAAAAAAGCCTTTCCCGGTGAATATCACAGATTTCAGGTGATATGGGCACATGATCAATACAGTTTGACCTCAAACATTATTGATCTTTGTTTATTCGTACTGGTTGTAACCACAATCAGCTGTTTAGTGCAGGATTGTGCGACGCCGTCGTGTATGTTTATTTGAGGAGACGGTATGGCAAATTTCCTAAATACTCATTATTGCGTGTTGTTTTCTACATTAAAAACAGTTATCATGAAATTTTACACACTTATCCCTGATTGTTAAGTTAAAATCTGCATCTCCACATTTTTCGATTCTCGCATTACGCTTGCTAATCCACTTAACAGTCGTAATCACAAAAAAAGAGAATCCTTTTTGCACCTGCTATTTGCAGATCTGAGAGGAAGGATGCAACAGGTATTCATAAATACCCAATCACAGAATAGCCAAGGTAGGAGTTTGAGGTTGTATATAGAGCAAGAGCAGAATATCATAGGGGCTTATTTAAGGAGTTATTTACCCCACTGCCAGAAAAGGTTAACACCCTTTGGTAGGGGTCAAACTTTTAAAATGCTCCTATAATCTTCCAAAACCCAATGGTCATAGATGGTACAAAATATTACATTCTGGGATTCACACGACTAGAGGACCAATATGGCATACATTGCAACATGATTGAACATTGTAAAAGTTTGACCCCGGTGTAATGTAATTGGCCCCTATTGAAAATTGACACCACAATTTGACACTACTATATACCTAGCATTGATAGAGGGTCTATACAACTACCAGAGGTGTCAAACCTTTTCTGTAGTGGGGGGGGGTGGGATGGGGATGATGATGTTTGACCTGGGTCAATACTCCATGATCAATATGATTATGTAAAAATCCAATGGTTGAATGGACGATTTCTCAGACCATGTCTCAGCAGAGAAGCATTTACCCGTATTTAGTCATTTAGATTGAGTTCCGTAATATGACTTTTAGTAGTTCTGAATTGAGACAGTTTGCTGTTAACTCTGCCCACTGAGAAAACAGGACAGGGTGTGATGTCATAGTCAAATTTTTGGGCAAAACTAATTTAAAGGTGCTTTTAATGTATGGTACTTTTGTGTTCTCTACTGATGAGAGGCCTCGGCACATTTGCAATACGCCCCATCAAAGTACAGTGGGAAAAAAACTTGTGTTCTTTATGGTAGATGCAATAATGATTTGTGCAAAGCCCTATTCAATACTGTGTGCAAATATTGATGGTTAAACCATTAAAACAGCGGGGTTTTTTTTATCTTGGGAATGAAATGGATTTGAGGGATCACTCAAATTTCAGGATGACAATGAGGAAAAATACGGGCACTTTCAGCTGATATCAAAACCTCTACTCGGGGTAAATCAGGGGGTCTTAAAGACGAATGGAATGGAACATGCCAAATTTAAATAACCGACTATCCATATTGGCAATGTCTGGAAGACAGCTTCAAGGATTATCGCCTGGGAAAAAACCCCCCCCCCCCCCAAAAAAAAATAATCAATACTGGCAAGTTAAAAACTTGACCATCCCCTGGAGGATTTTAATCAGTGAGAATGTTTAAGAGAGACTTTGCACGTATTCCTGGGAAAGGGGTATAAATGTGGTTAAGTCAGGGTAATTTTTAAAGCATCTGCAATATTATATTCTTTTCACACTTTGTTTAGTTAACTTCCCATGGCAAACTTGGAAAATGTACATTCTGTGTTTTGTAATGTACGGTCACCAAAGAAGCTCACATTGGTTTTGACAAGGTGTTTTGTTATATTAATCTCTACAAGATGCTCCACACTGTAAATGCTATTGCATTACCATTCAATAACTAGGATTATCTTGTAGGCTTTATGGATATTTTTTTGTTATAAAGCTATCTATGCACAGGCATTGGAAGGCCAATATGGTACACACATTGCATGGTATGTACATTTCTATAAAACATGATAGGGAAAACGTGTGCATAACAAGACCTTGCAACAGGGGGTGGGGTGGGGGAAGAAGGTGGTGCCCGAGGCATTTTGCTTTTTTTTTACTTGAGGGTGCAAATTTGGGTCTTCTCATAGACCCTGTACAAAAGGTCAGTGCATTTCGGGATGCGGGTGGGGGGGGGGGTGTGCACTGGTTTTCTTAGTGGTTACGCACTGTACCAAAAGTACCCCAACTATAAGATCAAAGGTTCAGGTAAATATGTATTTTAGCGACAACAAAGGCAGAGAGCTCTTGCAAGTCATGTTGATTTGGATGGGGTGGTTTTCTTTAAAGTCCCAGGAAATGAGATGATAGAACCCTACCAAATTCTTTACGGGCATTCCATTCCAATTAAACATGGGCATAAAAATATACACTACCAGTGCCATCATTATGAAACTTGATTTCAATCAGTGCCATGAATAGATTCACCAGTCACCTGGAATTTTTCTATTACTCTTAAATCAAGTTTCAACTAATGATGGTCCTCACCCAACCCCCCTCCTTGTATACTTGACACAACCACATCAATTCTAGTTGCATTCCTGGGCCCTTTAAAGAGACATGAGGACTTTCAAAGAAGCACCCATTTTTTTTAATTTTTTTTTTTGTGCCTATTTGGAATGGTTACCAATGTCAGAACCACCTGAAGTAAATAGCTACAATACAACCGTTGCAGGCCCGTACCCAGGATTTTTGTTAGGGGAGACAGGCAATCTTTTTTTCAAAAGGGACCTTCCCCCATTTCACTCCTCCCCACAAGGGGGTGATTTTGGAAAAAAATTACCTTTTCATGAATTCTTACCTGTTTCTACAAAAAATGAAATTTAATTCTTGCTCACGCCGCCCCGTCAAAATCAAATTATAACGATTTTGTGTGCTTTTTTGAGCCATTTTTAGGGTGTAGGGGGCTTTGGGGAATTGGAGGGGGGGTCTGCCCCCTCCCCACTGGTTATGGACCGCACCGTGTATAAGATCATTAAGATGATGTTTTGCATTTTCTGTCATGCACGCAAGCATGCCATTTTTATGGGAATGATTACTTTGGCAAGGCAATTCAAAACGTTTCTTGTGGGAATCTGAGCTGATTGAAACTTTTCGTAACGAAAGTGACTTTAACCTCTCCGACTTCACAAGCAACTTTACAAGTCAACGTAATATCCTTGATTTCATTGTTCAACTTATTTTATAATACAAGAATAGAATAATACAACAGAGGGCTATAATCTATACCAGAACTCTCAGTTAACCTTGCATTGTTTTACACACAACAGTAATGACACACATTTCTGTAGCAAGTACCATACTAATAAAATGGTCTAGATATAGGTTTTCATGAAAAAATACAACTTTGATAAAACTCTGTTATTGCCTCGTCACTTAGTACAATAACCCTGTAATAGTTTTCATAGTACACTAATACAAGTTAACTTGACAATATCCCAATATAAGCCAATAAATTACACAGGATTAACAGCAGACTACTGTCCATTCAATTAGCTTAGACCCTTGGTTTTTAATTAATATTAGAGAAGGTATTGGTGTCGGGAAAAATCGTGAAAGAAAAGTTGGTATTCATCTAATTACCCAACAAGATTTTGAAGGTGCATGCTGAAAAGCATTTCTTCACAACCAATTCTATTCAATTTCTGCGATTTTTGGCCATCAATCGACAAGGAATCGGAACAGGCTGAATATTCGTAATGAGCATAAACTTTTTCCGAATGTTCCATTTATAAGATAGGTGTGTAAAATGTTGGTGTATCCATGGTGTAAGACTTGGATGAAACAAATCAATTAAGCCCATATGGAATAATGCCCATAAACACCAATCATGTCTATATTGATTATTCTGTGCAGAAATTACATGAAGGAATAACCAAAATGTTGCATCGCTCTTTGACAGTAGAAGACATCGATCGATATCATGAACAATGCTTGTAATGTATAAATAGCGTCTATTTAATTCCCAGGATTTATTCTTGGGCAAAAATATGTCGCTTCAAACTTTCAAAGAAATACAAATACAATACATTCTTTGTATTGTGTCCTTTTAAGAGAAGATGACACAATATGTGCAAGTCACTGTCCGACCAAGGTCTTTTGGTCCGCCGATATTGATCGCAGTGGGTATCGTTACATTGCTAGTCGCTTCCTACCTCATATGTATAATACCAGAGACCAACTCACACATCATTTGTTATGGTACCAAGACCTTGGACAGAGATTGGCAACTTTGAGGGAAAAATGGGGTGCAGATTCAATAGAGTGGGTAGGTAAATTGCATGGCATCTGTTTTGAAATTTAAAAAAGTCCTGTTGGGTAATTTTGTGAATACAAACTTTTCTTTCCCGATTTGTTCACGACACCTCTACCTTCACTAATATTAATTAAAAACCAATGTCTAAGCTATTGACTGGACAGTAAGACGTCAATGTTTTTTTTTCTTGCATCAGCTTTATGTAGTCAACCTTTTGAGACGACCAAAACAGATCCAGGAATACAAGGTGTCAAAGCTGAAATTAAAGGCACTATCAGTGATTTCAAAAATCCAAAAAGAAAAAAATCATCAAAAATCGGATTTTTGCCGTTCTGACCAAGTGTAGATACCTAACATACCTGCCAAGTGATAGACCAAACACAGCCTAATAGGACAAAATCGGAAATTAAGGTCATTGTCCGAACGGACACTTACTACAACACATATTTGAATTGTGATTCATTCTTTGTCTGTGCTGTATGCGAAGGAATTACCACCGTACATAGTGCTGTTGTTATAATACTCTGAAACCTGGCTATGGCTTAGATTACAACGTATCACACACCATAGCAATACTCAATTAGACTCTTTATATTCTGATTTTAAAACTCTAAAGGGCTTAAGTTCTTAACGTAACATTCAATCATTATATCCTAAAATTGATCATGTTAACTGTTATTACTGAAACTAAACCAACATTCTGGTAATTACCGAAACATGGCTAGTGTATGGTCTTTGATAACTCTGAGGCTTCATTATTCCAGAATATATATAACTGCAAGGCGATCCGTGCGGACGGCATGGTGGTGTCCTTTTGTATGTCACTTCTAAACTTGACACCAATTTGGTCACTCTATCCAGTCCCCCCAGGTAAATCGAGACTCTTTTGGTGAAAGTGACCCTGCCTGGCTCCCGCCCAATCCCTGCTGGTATTGTCTATGGACCAAATATATGCCCCCGATCTTTGGCGATCTTGAATCGGTGCTTACTGAAGTTGATTGTCTTAGTAGAGCATCAAAAATACCTGCTGAAATCTTGTGTATAGGTGACTTCAATTGTGATGGTCTAAGCCAAAGAATGGAATTTGGGAAAAAACTTAGCTCATTTGTTTACACACTCATTTAAACCCCAGTCAAAAGGTTCCTACCAGAATAACTCAATTTACCAACACCTGTATTACATGTTTTGTACTTCCCGTCCGAATTATTTGCTAATCAGGGTGCTACTAGTTTTCTCTTTCCACGACCATTGTCCCTTGTTTAATGCTGTGAGGAATTTGGTACAACTGTTAGGGGCATGGCTCGTAAAGATCACTCCAGATCGAACTCGTAATTTTCTTTCCACATCGTTTTTCTAGATTATCTTACCAAAAGTGCCATGGAACACCATTGAGGTATCTATGATCCACTACAGTACTGGCTTGGAGTATTTTTGAGGGTCCTTTTATTCCCATCTGTGACAAGCATGCCCCCTTTAAAAATATTACAATTCCAAAACACACCTCCACCTGGTTTGATGATGAGTACCTGTCCCTTAGAACATCTTCGTCCCATCACGTCTCTTGCCCCAAAGTCCAAATCGCAAAAGACTGGCAAGTTGTTTGCAACTCAAACACCACTTAACAACTTTGGCTAAGAAACTTAAGAGGGACAACTTTGATCTTCATTAGAGATGCTGGCACAGATTCGCGGAATTATGGAAAACAGTTAAAACTGTTCTTCCCCGTATCCAAACATCTCCATCCACAGTGTCAGGCCGATGACAATGTACTTAATGCATTACGTTGGCATTGCCACGGAGTTTAATACTTTTTTTTCGAACATAGGTAAAAAGCTTGCCGAAGCCATATCCAGTGACAATGGATCGGTCCAACCAGCCAATGGACCAATGTTACCAAGGAAAGGGCACAGTTTCATTTCACTAGAATTACTGCCAGAGCGGTATCAAATATTCTAGTAGTCCTTGATGTAGGTAAGGCCCACATGGCTGATAACCATCATCCCTAAGCTCCTCCAGATCGGTCACGATCACCTGGCTCAGCCGTTGGCCTATATAATGAACCTTGAGTCTTTCTCTGCATAGTTTCCCTCGGCAATGGAAGTAATCCGTGTTTCTCCTATTGTATAATGAAGGATCCAATGACACAAGTACCTACAGACCTATCTCTGTTAACCATCTTGCATGAAATTTTCGAACAATTGTGCAACTCCGTTGTACAATTTCAATTGAGGCATCAACCAAATTATGTTCTCCCAACCAATCAGGTTTCAGACCTAAACCTCCACACAAATCTTGCCTTGTCGAGTTTGCCGACTACTTTTGAGTAATTAAAAGCGTCAAGGCTCTACTTAACGTGGTGCTGTTTTTCCTTGACCCTAAAAAAATCCTGCGATAAGAAACGGTAACCACGAAGTGCCTTATTACAAGCTTGCAAGTATTGGAGTGCCCGGGCCTGGAACTTGAATGGTTCGTTTCCTATTTATCCGACCGTTTTCAAGTCACCAGAGTAAATGATCATATATCTAGTACGGCCCTCCTTTCAAATTTGGGGTCCCTCAGGGTTCCATTCTTGGCCCTCTCCGTTTTACAATTTACATCAATGACTTGCCGTCTATCCTAAAGAGTGTTGCATCAGAATTTATCTAAACGCATAAGACACTGCTATTTTTGTTAGGGGTATAGGACAGTCGTTACAATTAATCAGTAATCTTCTTGAAATACAAAATTCTCTTATGTTGTTAGGTGGCTCTAATTCATTTATCCACTCTAATGTGTAAAAAAAAGAAATCCATGCTTTTTGGCACTTCATCAAAAATTATGTCCGATTCAGATAGCTCAACATTCAAATTGGCAGTTGAGTCAATAGAACAAATTGACCATTTAAATACCTTGGTGTTTGCTCTACCCATCTCTTACTTGGAGTGTTAATATTGACACAGTGGTCTCTACGTCCAACACGTATTGGTCTCCTAATACAGGGTTATGAATTATTGGCCTACAAAACTCTTTGTCATGTTGTATAATAAATCTTTTATTAATTCCTCATTTTGATTATTGTGATATAGTGTGGGTTAATGCCATCAATAAAATCTTGTCTCAACTTAATGTTCTTCAAATAACTGCTGGCAAGGTGATTTTAGGTCTCCCCCGTTCCTTTTCCAACAGATGTTTTACTTAAAAGATTGGGATGGGAAAAACTATGTGATCGTCGTTTGACTCACCTCCACATTATAGTTTATATAAAATCTCAACTGGTAGTTTTACCCCAAATTTGTGCAATATTGTTTTATAAGTCTCTAATAACTCATATTATAGGGACAAGAGCTGTACACAGGGTAATTTTGCAGTGGCGTAAATTTTCTTTTGACATTGGGGGGATGGGGTTGCTGAAAATTATGAATGAGATAGGGTTTGCTGAAAGATCCATTACTAGCCAGTGCGCACAAAGCGCGCTAAAAATTTTGCCTTTAGAACTAAAAGCTGAAATCATTGTAATTAGAACAAAATGCGCGCGAAAGCGCGCGAAAATGTACCATTTTAAAACCATTCTGGTAAAAGATGAATTATTTTGGGGGTCAAAAACACATGAAACCTGGGGCCATCAACATTGGGGGGGGGGATGATCGTAGTGAACCATCCGCCCCTCATCAAAATATTGGGGGGTATATCCCCCCCCCATCCACCCGGGATTTACCGGCCTATGGGTTAATTTGGTTTTACTCCTTTGTCGCAACATTTTGGAAGTAGAAATAGAAATTCCTTTCGGGGAGCTTCAGCCTTCACAAAACTCCCAACCACCAAAAAACTCCTATCCCAGCTACGCTGGGAATTTAAAAAAAAATATATGGTATTTTATGCTTATGTGTTATCATATATACATAATACTTTAGTTTGTATTTGCTTTTTTTAATTTATGAAGTCGTTTATTGGTATGTCTTTTACGAGGTATTTTATATTGCATTTTAATAATTTAAGATGTCTATTTTAATTGTACTGTAACCCAATTTTGATTTGTATTTGTTGCCCCCTGGGCACCCAGAAAAACAGTGATCCGTCCATGATTGGGTCTCCCCAGGCAACACAAGATTAAATAAATAAATTAAATAACGTTAAGCTTTAGATGTTCATTTTCGTGAGTGGCCCCCCCACAAATTTCCTCATTTCGGACTTAAATTTGGCGCTTTCAGCTCCGACATGTTATCTTGGTAAATCAGCGATCCAGCTTCTAATTACAAAACTCAATGCGTTTATGATAAATACTCATGTTTTAGCATTACTGTTGCAGGATAGCTTCTTAAACAATACCAACACAACTGTGTAGGAAATTTAGAAATCTGAAATTTTGAAAATTGGGGGGCACTCTTCAAAATGTTCTGGTATTGCTTTAGTTGGGTAACACAAAACTGCACACTCAAGAGCACATAAAATTAGTGTGAAGAACAGCATTATGGATGCTTGTTAAAGACCAGTATAAAGGGCCAAAAACTTAAAAGCCAATAACAGCACATTTTTGAAGAGTGCCCCAATTTCCAAAATTTGATGATTTTTTTCAGTTTTTTAATTTTTTGTTTTTTTCAAAATTTTGAAGATTGTTAACCAAAATGTGTATTTACAAAATAAAGAGAGTTTGTAATTATTAGGAATTGTCGATCCCAGTATGTACTTAATGGCCAGAGCTGGAAATGCTAAGTTTATGGTTCGTCCATGAGGAAAATGCCACATCAAGAAAATGACCTCTAAACTAGCCTGGCTTGAACCAATACTAAAAAACTAATGAATGAACATAGACACATACATGGCTCTATTTCCAGGCTATTCTATATTGGCTGGTGTTTCCAGCAGCCGTTGAATATGATCGGAATCTCCGATATTGTATTCTAAATACCACAAAAACTTCCTTCATTGCGGACACAGAGACATTTCGAGCTGTAAAACCGTTCACAGGTATAGTTTACAAGCCAGTTACCATTACAGCCTTTAAAAAATCTCAAATTTTCTGGAAAGGAAAATTGGGGGCGCTCTTCAAATAAAGTGGCTCTTATGATTTAATGCAAAATGCATTATTAATTTTTTTTTGTTTCTTTTGAAAGGGATTTTCCCCAGTTATGGCTCAATGGGCAAGTTCAAACAGTTGACAAAATCTATTGGATGTCAACTTAGTGGTAAAAAACAAAAATATTGAGATAATTATTTTTCAAAATGACATGATCAATTTCTGAGCATTTTTGTCTAAAAAAATGTAAAATTTCTCAGTAAATCGAATAAAAAAAAAAGCACATGCCGGTAAAAATGGCTCCACAAATCAAATGCACACAGCCTAGGGGAAACAAACTTTTTCGGCTAATTAGAAAAACAAATCAGACATAAGTTCTTCAAGACACCAGATCACTTTCAGATTAAATTTGTCTGCATTCACCACGACAACCCTTCGAAAAAACCCACACGTGCCACTCTTCTGAAAATCAACAATGCGCTAGCTTGGACCCACAGTTATGCCATCCACACCTTATCTCCGCATTCTGCACCACCCCATATTCCTTCACAGTTCTGAAAAAAGGTCTAATTACAAACCTGTTCACATTTGCCAATTTATAGTCCTATAAATGGAAATGCTGACAATGAACCGTTTCCTGGTTAGAAAATTAAAAATTGTTGTTATCGCAAAACCGTTGCAGTCACTATGTGACCTTTAACAGCAACAGAGAATGGGCATGGAAGTTAGGCCAAAAAAAAATGTTTGTTTGCCCTCCATGATTGATCAAAAACCTAACAATCTTGTTGGTTTTTTTTTTCGCTTTATTGTGCATCAAAAAAATTCAAACCTTTCTGACAATTCTTTTAACATCTGTGTCTCCAAAGAAAAACAAATGCAGATGTTCTTGTTTGGTGTTCTTAGTTCCCAGCACATCATAACTCTGCAAATGCTTCTAATGAATGTATACAGAAATTGGTTTATCCACTAAGTTTTATGTCAACATGATATAGAAGTTTTTTTAAAAATGGGATCAACCTACCAACCTTCCAATTTTTTTTACATTCAAGGGCAAACCAACATTTTTTTTCTTGGCCTTACAAGCACACTGGCAAACAGATCCAAAGAAATTTAAAAAGACAAGAGAAGCATAAATAGTCATGTGCAACAAAGTCGTAAGTGCAATAGCAGCCAATTGTCAGAAATTCCCATGAAACATACTAGTATGCCAAGTCTTTAGTCAGTGGCTCTTGAAATGTTTCTTCAGGTAACATTCACCTGAAGAACCATTTCAAGAGTTAATGACTCAAGGAAAGATAAAATTGAGTTATCCTAATGCATGGCAGCACACAGATGTATCACATGGCAACTGTTGCACTTACAACCTTGTTGCACCGTGGAGCTAGAAATAGAAGGAGTGTGGACCCTGGCACTCTAATCCGGTGAAGTGGTACTTGAGCCGGTTAAGCTTTTGTTAAGGTCGACGATCTTGAATGCGAAGGCCACTTGAACACGGCTTTTATGTACATGATGGTTATGCGCCTCTTCCATGCTTGAGCACTCATCACTCCAAAAATATTTGACATCGTGCCGTGACCTTTCATTTGGTGAACCGGAAGCCCGGTAGAAGAGACGGGTTTTTGGTCACTCGCTGTAGCAATAGAAACTTCCGGCATCCATTTTCAAAGTGTCCATGTTTCCCTGATAAAATTACGCAAAAACACGATCGAATTTGGACATTCTATTCACAAGTTACGGCGATCTAATTACCGCCAGTTGTTTAGTTATTATGAAATATAGCAATATTTCATACCATAATTATGGCGTTTTACGGGGGTGCACGGGGGTTAAGAGTAAATGGAAAATGATCGCAAACAGTTTTCCCATTTGATGGTATATTATTCACAATGTGCAGAATTGTGCGGTTTTCTCAGGAAACAAAATAAAATCACAGGAAGTAGTTCGTATTTAGGAATAATTTGGGCTTCTAAGACTAATGGCAAGTTTGTATTATGACATTATTTACATGTAAAACTAACATTAGCACTCTTGCTAGGGCTAGGAAGGCCTTGATTTATGTATCTATCGTGTATGATCGGAAATTGGGCTAGAAATTGCTGTTTTGAAATGACTTGTCGTGTGTCGGTTCCGTGAGCAATGCCAATGTGGTGGTGACATGATCACTGAACGGCGAAGCTTCGAATCTCAGCTTTGAAAATCGATAATGCTCCTTTCATCGCTGGTTGCTCATAACCATCATGTTACAATAGAGGCAGGGCTGGTCCACACTCCTTTTATTTTATAGCTCCATGGTTACACCAACATCACAAAAAAATCACCATTTGCTTTACACAATATTTTTAGAATACAAATCATGATATGTCATGATATATCTCATTTTTCTAGCTAATTTGCAATATTAAAACTATACACCATATATATATCGAACAATACACCATATATATATATATCGAACCAGCAGGCACACACAAGAAAATGGACAGATATTTCATATAGAAGTCACAAGTATGCAAATGATGTACTGCAATTGATTCTATCACACACTGTATGATGTTGTGCAGTAGCACAGGATGGAATCAATGACAATACCTCATTTGCATACTTGTGACTTCTATATGAAACATCTACCAGAAAATGTGGAATGGGACAATGACCATGCATGTACAGATTTTGCACTTCTGTACAAGGGAATGATATGCTAATGTCCCCACCAAAAGACAAAGATGCTTTCATGATTTCGTTGCCCATGTCCCAATAAACCACATAGTGTAATTTTAATTTTAATCAATAGCTCTTGTATAAATCAATAAACCAGAATTGAGTATTTGGATAAATCCTGATGAGTGGCCCTGGTAGGATTAAAATAGGAACAACTTCTTGAGCATCAGGGGAAAGCATCCTTACCACTGGACCACAATGGGAGTTGGAAAACCCTGTTGATATATTGTGAACAGTTAGGGCTGTGTTTAAAGGTGCTTGTTCCGATTTATGTATATCATGCTCTTAACTTAATATGAGAGCCTGGCACAGCTGTTTGAAAGTCAATTATTATGACAAAACCAGAATAAAACAAAAAATATCAACAGCGACACAGTTTTGGTAACTGATTTGGATTATTTATTCCACTGACTATCAGGCTGTCCCAAAAAATGTTAACACTGGTCACAGTATTTTGTACAAAACAAGTCATTCATGGGTCTTTATTTGGTATGCTCTTAAAAGCCAAATAAATAAGCTTTTAGTTGCCTTTTATTTCATTTAAATGTTTTATTTCATTAATGCGATATTATAACAAAGATATGCTTCGCACAAAGAATTACAAATTCGGATTGGTCCGATTTGCATTGGTTACATTTGTAAGATTGCGTAAAGTATGTTTGTTGTTACATCCAAAATTGGTTATTGATTGAGTTATTGATTGCCTATTGAACATACTGAAGATGTGAAATTCCTTTTGACTTCATATGGCCATAAGTTGTGACAATGTCTTTATGATCATCAATCTTTCATTTTACCCAAAAAAAATAATCATCGGTTCACTTTCATTGCAACAATCAAACCGTCAAAACTAACACAGAATGCTAAAACCAAACCACAAACCAAGTTAACCAAACAATTCCATACCAGACCCTTCCTTGCTGAATTCCGAAGAAAATCTATGATTCTGTAGACAGAATAAACATCAAAACACGCAAACAAAACAAAAAGAAAGAGAAACCTCTGATAATAGGCCAAAATGGACAAATGAAGCAGGCGAATGGAATAAAAGACACCAGTAGCTGCCAAACAGCCCCTCGGAACCGGATGGCATAACACAAGCCACATTCTCTTGTTGCTGAGCAGTTTGGTAGATCCACGATGATAACTGGTAAACACAGGTGATAGGAGACTCGAAGCTTTTTTTTTAAAGAAACAGGCAGATCTATTTGATTTCTTTTAAGATGGCAATAAGAGGATGTTCTACGAAGTCAAGTGTATGCATGTTGCGTCATGCATTTCAGATGCTTAAAGCGCCTAAATCGGACGCAAGCTGATTGTGGTCCTCTCATAATTGATTAAGCATATCGTTTTGTTCTAAGTACGGATTGGAATAGAATAATGGTAACAAATTAAGCTTATTTTTATTGCTTGAAAAAAATACCAACCATGACCCATAGTGTAAAGTTTCTTTTTATTGGTCTCAAATGCCCTTTGTTTCGAGTGTTAACATTTTTTTGGGTACAGCCTTAACATCCTGTGTAAATTTATGAAATTTCATTGGGGGCAAATGTGATTTTTCTCAAAAATCCAGTTTTACACATCTTTCTATGGAAAATGGGCATATAGAGGGCGCTATAACATAGAAATTTTGACCTCTGTAGGCCTATATGGCAAGATTCCTGCAACAGATTTTTCTAATTTTTGCAGCGGTAATAGCTCTTGCATGTCCCTACTTATATCAGTTGTCAAATTGTGTCGCCAGTGCTTAAAATTGTTCTAAAAATAAAAGGTAAAATTTGCACAGGGCCAAAAAGCTGTGCTGGCACTTGCATACATTTACCACAGTCCAGCACAGTAGGCTTTTGATCCACTTCACAGCAGACCTTGGACAACTCTGTGCTATCTATAGGAAGTTTTATGCATCGGGTATTGGAAAATCTTGTCAAGATTCCCTCTTTGCACCGTTTTGCTATTTGTGTGGAGAGCCTGGAACTTGGGAGTATTATGGAAGCATTTATGCAAAAGTTTGATTCTCTCTACCCAAAAACCAATGGCCTATGCCAGATGTCAAATGCATTGATTTTTATGTAACAATTTCATCTATTCCAATGTTAGTTCAAAGCTCTATACCTGCAAAAGCCGCACTGTGCAAGGGAGGACTTAACTTCCACTGGTTTCCTATGCCATGTTGTGTATATGTGTGCAGCAGAAGATTTTCACATAACCCTTTACTAAAACATACAAAAATAACAAAATTGAAAACAATTTAAAATATTCATTCATTCAATCAATCCTTTTCACCATTTTTGTGATTTCCCATTTTTTTGTCTTTATCTTTATATAAAAATGTATACATATAATATTATATGATAAATATGCCTGTCATAGTGTTTGCATTGGAGTTCTCTTTTGAAGTCAGTTATAAAATAAATACTAGATTATCATGTTAGATGACCATGAGAAAAGAACTTTGTTTTATGGGTAGGAAAAAAAACACAATGGTCAACCCCAGAGTGTGTATTGAGTCAATCCCACAATGCACTGGTTTTGGGAGACTTCACTTCAGTAAGGTCATGTGATCCCACAAAAATCTTATTCTTAACACATGATAAAAACCCTGACTTTTACACTCATTTTAGCCCAAAAGGTGCTAGCAGCCTTGGATGGGCACATGTTAACAGTAGTTGACCATGTATATTCCTGGTATCATAAATCATACTAAACACCAGGGGGTGTATTTGCTCCATACACTGAGAGCTATTGAACTGTGCCATGGGAATTGAGATTTTATTAGCTCATAGTTTTAAGATCCTGCAACCCATAAAACAGTTTTTTTCTTCATGGCTTAACTCGTAATCCATACCTGTTTGGTTCAAAACCAAGATGCACATAGAATACTTTTCTCTCATGGATACAATAAAATACATATCTCTCGCTATGAGTGAAGGTGTGTTTAAGACATACGACAAGTCCATTTCTGACCTTTCTGACATTTTCTTAGCAAGCCTGGGTGGATAGGATTAGCTTATTTCACACTTCAGCCAAACCTTGAAGGACCATATAATGTCAATTGCCATGTATGTACCCAGGGGGGGTAAGACATGCCAACTTAACAGCAACAGCGAATTCAAAACGGCATCAACTTCCGGGTGCTAGTCTTCTTCAAAGACTTACCGTAGGAGGGCGCTCTTTCGCATATCGAACGGTTACACACAGACTTGACTAGGCCAGGTCACGAAAATTTAAATCTTAAATGATTGGAAATTACACTGTTTTGCAGCGAGGTTAATCCACTAACCTCGATGGATTTTGACGTCAATATTTTTTTCCTAAATTATCATGATATTACTAAGATCTTTTGAACGAAAGGTTTAAGAGTTGATTTTGTAATGTCAGTGAAACAGAGACTGCCATAGTAAATGCACTTAACAGTACCCCAAATTACCGTTTGGAAATCCCCAATGCCCAAATCGAGCAGGTCGTGTCCTACCCCCCTGTATGTACCCTTAAAATGATTCCAGGAAGCAATGAGCTTCAGTACTTCTTGAACACACATCTCCACCATACATATTTCAACAGACACTGATTAACAGTTACATAATAAAAGCTGCCATGTGAAAAGCTGCATGTGGTACACTAAATCTATGTCAACTATCTACTCCACACCCTGACCTCAATGAGCAGTAGCTGATCCCTTCTGCATGGGTTCCATACCAAGCCGCTGAGACACTATCCGAAACATGACTCGGACCATCCTCTCCAGGTCGTAGTGATTTGACCAACCCAGTCTCGCCTCGCGTTGGTGTCGTCGAAAACTTGAGGCCAGGTATCGGCTGTGAAGGGAATAAATTCGACGAGAATATTAGGGCTTGATTTTCCCTCCACAAATCTGCTATCAATCCTGTATTGTAATACCGTACTGACCCGAGTATATAGTCCCATGCTCGATTATAATCCAACCCCCAGTTTTGAAAGAATCTGAGGAATAGTAGAAAATCCTATTATAATCCCACCACAAGTTTTTTCACTGGAAGGCAATAGATTACATACAACTTTTGGTTTTTTTTTACTGGTTTGGAAGTATTTTTATTGTGATTTTCTTTATAAAATTACTTAGGTTCATGCATCAGTTCATTTACAGGTCTTTGTTGTCTCATTTGACACTTGGAAATATCTGAAATATGTTTAGCTCTGAAAGGCTGAAATGCCGATTCTCGCGTGTTTCATGTTAGGGTGGAGATCCCATTATAATCCCACCCCCTAAATTTAAGCAAATTTCAGGCTAAAAACAGGTGGGAATATACTAGGGTCAGTACAGTAATACAAATTAAGGGGGAATATGGGGTGGTTGGAAGGGCTCTATAAAAATACCAAATTGGGGGCAAATTGGGAAATTAGGACAAATTACCGTTCTTTTGCTTTTTGTTTGACAAAACAATCGGAGCTTACATTCAAAAGTTATGGTCGGTGAAAAATGCAACTCGGGATTCGCGAAATTTATTGTTTATTTTAGTATTTCTTTGTTTTTCAAGCTGCGCTCATGAACTTTTTCGGCTTTAACACCTCTAATGCACACAAAGGCAGCATTTATAATACCTGCCACATGTATTGATCGAAATCTCGATCACTTGAGCAGTAAGTGTTAAAATTCTATATCTCGAAAACTAATTTTGCCCGTTGATTCTCTAAGTTTTAAAATTATTAGTGAAAATTCAATCTCTAATTGTTTAATATATAATAAGAGCAAAACTGTTTCTAAAATATACAAAAACCTAAAAAACAGTGTTTCTAGACTAAATTGACGATATCTCAAAAGTGAATTTTGACGATATGTCATCGCGGCGCGCAGGATTTCTCGAAAACGATTTACCCTAGAGAGATAAAAAGCAAATTAAAGTATACTAATTGGGCTATAGAATGAACCACCATGGTGCCAATAGCACCATGGGAACATGATTTAAGGGGGGGTCAGTAGTCAAAAAACGAAACAAATAATTATTTTTTCCCTATTAACTAGATCACACCTGAAGCGAATAAGCTGAATATGCAAAAACCCAGGGTTAAAAAAAAATTGAGGGTGCCTCTTTCTGGAAATGTCCTCATGTCTCTTTAAATGACAACATCAATGAAAGCAAAATGCAAGCAACCAATATATGTATGTGAACCTTACCAATTTCCTGTCGGGCATCTGGCTTATAGGAGACTTCCAGGTGAGGGATGTATTTTTTGACCTCGGCCACCAATTCAGTCGGCGTGAAACTCAACGCCGAGATATTGTATGTCCTTAATTTCAAATCGGCCTCCGGGACCTCCATCATCTCAACGATGGCACGGAGGCAGTCGTCTATGTAAATCATAGGTAGGATACAGTCCGGCCTCAGGTAGCACTTGAAGTGCCCATGTGTCAGGGCATCGTCAAAAATTTGTGTAGCATAATCTGGATGCGAGGAATGGGTTGAAGTCCCAGATGAAATGAAAAAGTATGAAAACGAAATAATGAACATGAACAGCTTGAGTACTGCATACAAATACTGGTCCCCACAAAAATAGTTAGATGAAAATTGTGATGTAAAAAACTTAATGTGTTGTATAATGTTCCTAATATAGCAAGAAACGCTTAATCTCAAAAGGGTTTAGTTCATTCTAATCATTTGTTTTTGTGTTATAACTAAAATAAGCAAATTTGATTATAAGCAAATTTTTGATTATAAGGCAAATTTGATATAAGCAATTTTTGCATTATAAGCAAATTTTTGCATTGCAGTAAACTCAGTGTTCCCTATATTTTAAGAATTTACAATTTTATAATAGCCTTTCATTAAAGGCTGCACTTTATTTTTTAAATTATTTGCTAACATTCCCCCCGTCATGGATCACAAAAAATGCACCCTTGTTCATGATGTGGCCTACAGGCGCCCTCACATTGTGGATCTACTACTACTCGCGCATCGCCTTTCCATAGTTTTGTGGTTTTTGTTTTTTCCTTTAAATTTTTTGGGATAAGCTTCTGATTACTCCTAGGAACCTTGGATTGAGCAATGTGGACATCCATGTGAGGGCATCTGCCATATGCACTGCGGTCAAACAATGTGATACTATCGTCTGGCGCCATTGTTTTAATGTTACTTACTGTCCGGGCATTCTTATTGTGTTAAAAAGGTTTTCGGTTGACAGTTAATGTTGGCACTAGCAATTAAAGCAGGTACAATTCCCCATTTTAGACCACCTCTTACTTTGACACATTCGCCAAAACGCCTCACTGCGCTCGGCCTGAGGGCTTTGCCCCTCCACACGCTTTCAGCAAACGATCACTTTTGGTGGAGACAAATTTGGAGCGTCTTAGACAAAGAACTAATCATTAAATAACCAAAAAAATAATTTTTTTCAAAATCGCCAAAGAAACAAAAGCTATGAGTCATGGGTGAAATGGAAAAACATATGCAAAATAAATAAACATGAACAATGGAATGATGCCACCAATACTGAGTGTCCCCACCCTCCAAAAAGTTTTACACAAAAAATTGGATTGGCAAGCGCCCTTTGTAATTTCAGCACCTTCTTTGGTTCAGATGATATCCTTAGGAAATCTATTACAAGCTCTCTGTATATTAACACAAATGAAGTTTTTGGTGAATGAATTCGTACATCCCAACTAAGACGACGTTCCCCCCTCCCCCTTGCCGACAGAGTCCCCCTCAAAATGTTGACATTAAACCCCATACAACACACTGAGCGTTTCCAACATTTTAACAATGTTTTTTCAGTACCAACAACGGTGAATAAATAGTTTGGCGCTTCATTTTGCCTGGGTCCCAGAGTCCCTTACCTGTTGTGCCCGCCCTGTGTTTGTGTCTCCTGATATTACTCCTGGCAATCGCAGGGAACGAAAATCTACTCCAAATCGATGGATGATAATACTGAAATGAAAACAGATAAAATGTAAACTTCAATTAACAAAAGGAGCCAGAATCCCAATTAACAATTTGGTAAATCCCATCACTATTTTCGGCAAATAGATAGGATTGGCATTGTTATTAGACAAGCATGGTCAGTGGCAGAAGGCGCACCTCCTCCATTTAAAGGTTGTTGGTCAAGTCCCACTGCATCCACTAGAAGTTTAATGCGCTTGGGCAGGGCACTTTAACCATTGATTTTGCCTCTCTCCATATCTACCCCGTTGTAAAGTGAGACAGTGTTGATTGGACATTGTAGTAAGATTTCAAAATTGAAATCCCCATACTCTAAGTTTGGGGAAGGTGTTTTTTTTTGTATTGTTCAACAATGCTGAAAAGATTCTTGGGGAACCTCTGCAAAATGTGGGGACCTCTCGCTAGAGGGCATTTTCAAATGGCTGCCCAAATTTCAGAAAATGGCATAGGGGCCCCTCTAGCTGACTGGTTTTAAATTGGGGCTCAACATCTCTTTACAAGATATTCTAGTAATTTCAGGACTTGGAACATTGACCGACCGATCATATAAGCAGTTTTTCAAAATCCTTTGAGGCTCTTGAATGATATGTCCTTGCTACTGAAAAAATTGTAAAGAATTCTTTTAGTCAGTCGATATGGGTGTAGTAATTGCATTTTTAATACGGTTACTTAGGTCCTGTCTTGTTGAAATGAACTGCACGCTGTTAAAGGATAATGGACTGTTCATTTAAAACACCCAATGGGAGCAATGTTCTATAAAGATCATGGCTCTAAGCATACTAAAACTAGCTTATAATCGCAATTCGACCTAAAATGAAATTCACCAGACTTGTTTTGGTGAGTATCCACAGTATACGTTTCTGTGTCTTGTTCAAGGGACGCTCGGCTATGTCCCCATTCCATTCAAGGTACATCCCCCCCCCCCATCTATAATTATTGTTGTTGACCCCCCCCCCCCCCCGTGCCCTTAGCTGGCCCATGCAAACTCACATGGGATATAAAAAAAATTATCATAAATCTACCACCCCACCTGGGCCTAGCATGGCGCCCATGCAAATCCCCACCACCCCCCCCACTCCAGGCCTTAGAACCGTCGCCCATTGCGAAACGGTAAATGAAAATGGTCTCAGAAATCGATATCATACCATATTATTCACGAACAACTCCCCACCCCAACTCCCCCCGCTTTATAATACGAATTACTACCATTCGCAAGTCAACACTACACACGAAACTCGTCCCATAATAGAAATTGCTAACTTCCACAAATCGCTCACAGTTGTCTATGTAAACCCTCGCGTCTTGTTCATTCTGTATTTAATACATCTGATGGTCCTACAACCCCCACATACCTAACTGCCCAGTACAAATGACACACTAGCTTTTCTGGGTGGGCAACAACGTCGCCTGTACATGTCAGTAAGGAAAAGCTTCTTATTTATGGCCACATATATTCAAATACGCATAAGCCCATTATATGAAAAGCAACCCCCCGCGAAAAAATTTTCCGCAATACAAAAAAATCTGGAAATACATAAAAATGCAGTATAATCCGAACAATGCTGTCGAACCGAGCTAGCGAGCTAAAAAAACGCAGACACCTGTGTTGAATCTCCTGATACTAAAATAGCTATGGCTATGATTTGACTGAAAAGGCATTGGTCAAATTACTATTGCTTAAAAACTGTAGTTCGGTGTCCATATAAATGAGAATTCCAGACGATCTTGCAGCTCGACGCAGACACCTGTGTGGATCGGATACAAAATAAAGCTATGCTATATGATTTGTTCAACTGAAAATGCATTTGGTCACAATTACTATTGCTTTAATGGTATTCGCTGGTGATAATAGTTGAGATTCATCACTGTCCGTTGAACAAATGCTAACATTCGTAGGACTGGCACCAGTATGGAAACGAGACAAAAAAAAATATACAGTTAGAGCCAATTATTTTTCCACCTTTAAGGACAAAAAATGAGTTTGCATTGTTAACGCAGCGACATGTAAAACTACTCAAATTCCTGGGCTATCCTGTATGTACCGGTAATACACTGGCTCGCTTGCCCTTTCTGAGAACACAACCACGTATCTAGGATAATTTTGAGGCTGAAGAGAAAATGCATTTCAATCTGTCACACTCAGCATGCAAGCACTTCTAACAACATAATAGCAAACATAATTGTATTATTGCACCTGGTCCTCTTTAGAACTTTTCTCTAGCACCGGACATTTTCCACAAACCTGATGGATACCCACTGACGCTACCTTCCGATTCTATCGCATCTAAGCCTTATTTTGATTGGTTACTTGGAAGGTAACATGCATGTAATTGAGCAAATCAGAGATCCTGTAAGAAATAGTGGCATTGTTCACAAACGAGATAAAAGAATTACTTTGATTGGTTACTCAGATGCCTATCTCGTAGTGTCCTATATGAGCCAATCAGAGGCACTGAAATCCCTAGGGTGTTAGAAAAACTAAAACAATGAGGGCAGCCAGGGGAGGGCGGCCAGAAATCCCAATTGTCAGACGTCGCCACTGGTTTAACACGTGAAAGCGAAATCTTGACGAAAAGTCTGATTTTTTTTATATTTGTCAAGGAATAATTTTCTTATTCCAAAACAACTGGAGCTGAAGAATCAACATCACTGGAAGGTTATGTCTGATATTTTTTTGGTACAATAACGAACAAGGACGAGGTCGTATGTTGGGTCAATGGGAACACCCATGATCCACCCACATCAACGCAACCAAATTGGTTTGTGGTTTGCACTCCTTATTGCTGTTATTTCTTTGACATTTTTTGATGAGGGGCACCAGTTTAAAAATGGTTAGCGGTCATGTCAGGAGTCACTTCATGTCCCTTTATATTGATTCTACATTCTAAAAGGGAACAATAATGGGAGGCAATAAAACATATTACATTTTTAATATGTTTGCGAGTTCAACATAAGCAAACCTAGCTGCACATTTCAGTATAAAGAATTTTTGGTAAACTACCCTCCCCCCTCCAAATCAACATTTATGGTCATAATTCTTTTAGTACAAACCATTTTATTTTTTGAATTTAAATTTGAGTCCAGTTATTGAGTGGCAACTAATAATTTTATTGGGAATAGCCATACTCAGAGAATTGAAAAAACAATAGGGACAGCATTCCCAAATAGTTGTCCAATAATAGTGGTCCAAAGCAGTGTAGAGCAATATAATGACGCCCGAAGTGACAAGAAATCCTGAATGACCTCTAACCTTTTCAACTGTTGCCCCTCATAAGACACCTTGTCTGAATTTATAGCATACCAAGTATGACTTGATCCATCACTCTGCAACTTAAAAAACTACCGTAAGTTAAAAAGTGCACACCGAAAAGGTGTAACTAGAGCAATGGCATGGACCATAAGGGAACCGCCTGAATGACATTTGACCTCATGTGTTACCCCACATAAGACCCCTAAATTTGCGCCTCTGTTCATCAAGACACGCAGAGTAAGACATCGTCCTGCATGGTATGATGAATTGGTCGACATTGCTAGAAGGGAACGCCAGAGGTGTGAGAGAAGATGGCGAAAGTCAAGGACTAAATGATAATTACAAAGAATACCAACAGTCTAAATTAAATGTTAGTGATCTCATACGCAGTGCCAAGTTATATGAGAATAAGCGAACAACTTGCAGTGTCAACGACATGTATAAACTGTTAATGAGCTTTTGCACAAATCTAACAAGATCTTACCTGACACTAATTCTCCTATTGACTTAGCTAATGACTTTTGTAATTTCTTTCTGGGTAAAGTGAACAAAATATGTGATGGGTGACAGATTGGGTAGTAGTACTAGTAAGATCAGTACTGAGTCATGTATTAACACTTACTGTGCTCAAGTGATCGAGATCTGATCAAACTACATGTGGCAGGTATTATAAAATGCTGCCTTTGTGTGCCATTAGAGGGTAAGTCAATTCTGGTTAAATGCTCTTTTTCAGAATTCAGACATGTAGGGAGGAAGAAACTCTTAACCATCATTAAAAAGTGCCCAAATAAGAGTTGCGCCCCGATCCTACGCCCACTTGGCTGGTGAAACAAACTATCAATGTTTTGCTTCCCACATTGTGTAGAATCGTTAACACTTCTTTACAATCTGGTGTATTTCCTGATGAATTACACAAGGCCCATTTCTTGTACTCCCTGTTTTGAAAAAGTCACTTTGGATAATTAATGTCCAAGCTCAAACATTAGCGGACCAGTATCGAATTTACAATTTCCATCAAAAGTTCTTGAAAAATGTGCATCTTTACAAATTATTGAGTACACCAACACCTAAGGTCTTTCTGAGCCTATGCAATCAGCCTATAGATGTCAGCATAGTACTGAGACTTCATTGGCTTGCGTTCACAATGACATCTTGCGCGCTCTGGATGACCAAAAAGCTGTTTGCTGCTTATATGTTAGACCTATCTGCAGCTTTTGACACCGTTGACCACGGCATTATGTTGCAAAGGCTCAAAGATGATTTTGGTGTCACTGGGACTGCTCAAATGTGGTATAGATCCTATTTTTCTAACAGGTCATGTAGAGGTTTTGCATCTGGTGCATATTCTGATGATTTGTATTTCCCATGTGGTTGTTCCTCAAGGCTCAGTTACTGGGCCTTTGAGTTTGGGTATATACTCATGTTGTCTGGCAGGAATTTTTATGTCATCATAATGAAATAAATATATATGCTGATGACATTCAAATTTATCTCACTGATGATCCTAAAGT
>JAMKCH010080610.1:0-16733 GCA_023653785.1 Ophioderma brevispina | reverse complement strand
AAATTTCGCTCGCAAAATAGTCGCCGGTAGCGCGCACTATTTTTCGGTCAACTCACCGCCCATGCGTGGTGAAGTCGTCCTTATCCCAAATTGTTTATCCAAATTGTGTACAACACAACCTCCCTGACCCTTCTTGTGTGGCTGGAAAAAACATTGTGGGAGGGTCTAAGGTCGCGGATGGTAGGTATCGATCGCTAGTGTATCCCCTTCCACTTCTGAGAGGGAAATCCACTGCCTCTCTATAGCCTACCACTCCGCATCCCTTACTTTTGCACAGGTAGTCCCAAAACTGAGTCTCAGGGCGGTGAAGAGGTTACGAGGAGGTAGTCACCCGCGCTAGCATATCCCCGTCTCGCACCGAGAAGACTTACCTATAGCTCTTGATTGCGCTCACATTCCTACCGGCACACAGTCTGCAGTATCAACATCCCCTCTCCGCACCAGGACGTCTCGAAGGTAACTCTCTCAAACGTGGTTGCGGAACTCAAACCTATAGTATCCAGGATATCTTGGATGGAGGAACCTTTGTAAAAATGCCCAGGAGGTGGTGTGAGCACGTACATCATCAGTGGGACCTAACCAAGAGCCGAACAACCGATCGTGATGTTTTCGGTGTACGCTTCGGATGGTCGAGGCCACCCAGCGGCTAACTGTGTCCTTAGCTGCTGGACCATATGGAGGGGCCGTTGAGATGACAGTCTGCCATAGCGTAAATCCCGGGGGGGTTGTGTGGGGATTATCCCCCCAATATTTGATGAGGGGGATGGTCAATACGATCATCCCCCCCAATGTTGATGCCCTTCATGTGTTTTTGGCCCCCAAATAACCATCATACTTTACCATAATCGTTTAAAAATGGTAAATTTCATTCAGCGGCTCTTCGCGCGCATTTTGTTCTAATTCCATTATATTTTAATGATTTTAGCTTCAAATGGCAAAATTTTTAGCGCGCTTCGTTCGCACATGTGCTAGTAACTGATCGTTTCAGCAAACCCCCATTTCAGGATTCATAATTTTCATCAACCAGCCCCCATCCCCCCCAATGTCCAAAAGAATTTTACGCCACTTGGTTTTTGGTCTTCCAGAAGCCCTTTGGTTACGCTTAAGGTAGGATCATCGGATAAAATTGTCTTACAGAAAAAATGACCATAAAATCAACTCATCTCCACATCAATTGAGTCCAAACTGGACTATGGTAAGGAACTGGAACTTTTTCCTCTACATATTTTTGCAGTTTCCAGACAGTGCGATTGTTTTAGTTTTTTTCAATTTATTTTTTTAAAATTCCTAATTGTTTCATTAAATAATTTTTCCACAGCCAAATGGAAGGTGCTTTTAAACTGAACTCCAGGATCTTGTATAAACAAATACCTAAATTCTCATGTTGGTTTTTTAAATCAGTGTTTTTAGGGAAAAATAATTTGGGGAAAATTAAAAACCCCTGTAATTTCAAATAGAAAACTCAATCTCAAAATCTACCGTTAGAATGTTCCTAAATTTGATTTCCTTCAATTACACCTTATTCCTCACCAAGGGAGTTGTAATTCCTTCTAGGCAAAATTTGAAAAGTGTAAACTTCAGTATTTCTAGAAATACTCAGCCCAAAAAAGTGTTTGTCGCGACCACCTGTTCTTTGTTTTTGAGATGACATACAGAAAAATAAAAAATTCTCTGGATATTTTGAATTTCTCTAACCATAAAAAACAAACACCAATCTTCTAACTCATTCAAATTACTTGAGAAGAATGAAATAAAAATGGTAGTTTTTCACAAAATTGCCACATTGTGGCCATTTTCTATACTGCAAAATCAGTCCTGTACAAAAAGTCTATTGGGAATTTGCACAAAGGCATTATGTGACATATATCCCAAATGATTTTTAGAAAAAAAAATTTTAAATTTGGCACAGATGTTTCTTTCACCCATACCAACATTCATGAGAATTTTAACGGTCTGGGCACGAAGCCGTAGCTAGATGAGATCCCACTTAAGGTACCATTTTAGAAGCCCTGAAAGGGGGCACCAGGTTTCTCCGGGGGGGGGGGGAACGTCCTGCAGGCAAGGCCAGGTCCGGGAGAAGAGAGGAGAAAAAACTGGGGTTGGTGTGAAAGAAGGGTCTATTCTTAGCGAGGGAGAAAACCCGCCTGTGAGAAGATGGACACGCCATCCTTCGACCCCGCACAAGTGGCCTGTCAATGGACATGTATCTCGGAAACCGTTCGCCCAGACGCGGATGCAACGAGAAAGGCCGTTTTCCTAGATAAATCCAGGCGACCGGCCCTCACCAGTGGCTCGAATTCCTCAGACGCTAAGAACTGGGGCACTAGCGGCAGGTCCCATTCCGGAACGAGTGAACGAAACGGGGGACGAACCGTAAACGTGCCCTTCAGCAGATTCGAGGATCGGGCTGTTCGAGATGATTGTGCCGTCTTCGAAGCCCCGATTTGGAGCGCCAATAGCGGTGCTGTAGCCAACCTTACTGTTTGACGCCAAACCCCCGTGGGAAAATTTCCGTTAGGAAATCTCCGATCTGCCCTACAGACGCATACAGCGGATCGATCTCTCGTTGGCGCACCATCTATAGAACGGGCGAGTCGAGAATCAGTAAGATTCTCGAGTTGAACTTCCGCCTTGCTGAGCAGCGGGAGACGCGGCGCCTGTTCAGAAAGTCCCGCTTGAGTGTATTGTTGGCAGAAATGCGCCAGACAGTCAGGTGCAGAGCACGATGGTAAGCTCCGGGACGGACGCGTTGGCTGGAGGACCGCTTATACCACATCCCCGCGCGTGAGGGAGCAAACGGGGTCCCAACTAGAAGCTCCAGAAGCCGTGGAAACCACAGCTTGAGCTGGCCACATGGGGGGCCACCAACAGCACAGGCAATTGTCGGACCGAGCTATCTTCTCGAGGACTCTTGAGTATCATCGCAATGGGGGGGAAATGCGAGGCAATGATACCCCCCGAACAATCCGCACCATCGCATCCTGAACCACGGCTCTGGGATCTTGACTCAATGAGTGTACGCCGGAAGGTGGTGATTCACGGCGGAGGCGGAATAGGTCCACGTGGGGCGCTGATAGCCTCTGAAAAATGACCGGCGCCTGCCGGCAGGGGCGCAATTCCATGACGACCCCTCACTTCGATGGGCACCTGGCTTTGCGTTCCTTCCGGGCGAGGGCGTCCGCTAGGACATTCTCCCCCCGGGGGATGCACGTCCACCAACTGAGGTCAGGGGCCAGCTTCAGGGGCACTGGAATCGGAGGAGGGACAGGGGTTTTGGTACCAGGGGGTCGGAAGTACCCTGCACCCGCCCGCATTGTGGATCTGGATCTCCCCTAATGCGAAATCTGCAGTGAGGAACCATCCCGATGAGGCTGGCCAGAAGTCACAGAAGCGAAGCCTACAGCATGGCGGGGATCGACATTGCGGCTCTAAGACTTGCTCGGGCACACGTCACGACCGAGGCTATATTTCTGACGAGGGCCTCACCTTTGCCGACAGAAAGTCCAATCTCGCTCCAGCAGAAAACTGGGGGCTCTGGGAGGGCTGACTTGTCGAGGTTGATGATGAAACCGAGAGACCTATCAGGTCTAGGACCTCCTCGATAAAGGCTTGGAGCCTCTGTGATGATGGCCGCCACCAGTAGCCCAGTCGTCTAGGTAGACCGACGATGGCTGCCCTTCGCCTGAGGAACTCCGGTACCACCTTTACGACGCCTTGTGATGGTCCGTGGCGCGGTCGAACAGGCGAAGGGCAGGACCCGGGACTGGTAAGCCACTCCTCCTAAGGTAAAACAGCCATTCGTGATGATTCGTGCACGGCGGGCGTGGAGATTATGCGTCCTCAAAATCCAACGTGGCCCACCATCCCCTGTTGGAGGACCCCGAGAAGAGAATGACCTTCAGGGTTCCATTTGGGAAAGTGTGGAGGTCTGATGAACCTGTTCCAAAGGTTTAAGATTTAAGATGGGCTCCCACTCCCCCGACTTCTTGGTGGTTAAAGAAGAGGTGGAATAGAAGCCCTCTTTGATTGGCTGCGAGAGGCATATCACGGCCAGTTTGGCCAGCAGGCCAGGTATCTCTTGCAGGAGCGCGGTCCCGCGTGGCAGGGTCCCTTGGAAGAGGGGGGCGAACCTCAGCCCTCTGAATGGGGGAGGGCAGGCTATGAACTCTGTGCGGTACCGGTGGTTACCAAATCTAGGACCAAAGGGTCCGAGGTCAATGCCTTGCCACGTCCCCGCAAATTCAATGAGGCGACCGCCTACCAACTGGGGGCGAGATTGCTGTACTGGGTAGTCATTAGTCATAAATGACCTGCGCGGGGCGCCTTGGAATCCCTCGGTTTGGGGCTGGCCTCAACTTGCGTTTACCTAGATCTCTGTCTCTTATGGCTGGGTGTAACCCGCCGCTTTACCACCGGTTGCTACCTCCATGGTTAGAGGGTTGGTAGCCCTGGTAGGGGTAGCAGCTGGCTGAGCGCCCCATGAGGGTACGGAGGCATTTGGGCCTCTTGGCCCCGGAAGGGTTGTCGGTTTCCCGTCTTTCCTTGCTTGCCCTGGGCGCCTGAGGTCCCGGTTTTGTCGCCGAACAGCCTTCTTTCGCTCTGCTTCTAGTATGGAGGGAAGGCCATTGACCTCCGAAAAGGTCTGTCCCCAGGGGCGCTTCGAGCATTTCACAGGTGATGTCCGTGAAGTGTTCAAGGCCTCTTGGCGACCACTGCATCTTAGAATCTCACCGACCTGGCCGCCTATACGAGCGAACAGGCTCGGCGACCAAGTGTGATTAAGGTCGATCACATTTGATCGTCCTACCGTGGCGCTTTGGAAAGCGACCCTGCGAAAAACACAGGGGTGCGAAAACCAAATGCTGGGCGTTGATCAGGAGTAGGCCGTCCTAGCCAGGGAGTCAAACGGCCGCAGCTCGCCATCCCGCTACGTATTCCATGGCTTGAACCCGGAAAGGGGGGAGACTCTGAAGGGGGACGCACTCGAGTTACGTGTCCCCCTGGACATCTGCCAGAAGGCAGGCTTTGGGCACAGCGGTGTAAACAGGTAGGGAGGGGTCTCTTCCCGCTCCGGGAAGGCTTGTCCCTAACCAGGGAGATCCTGTCACCTTCCACTCAGAGTGTGAACGGAGTCAATGGTGGTCTTTCTTAAGATCCCCTTGCAGACGGTATGAAAAGGCTTGGGCGGACGTGCTGTCACCCCGAGATCTGACGCCACCTGCGGGGGAGACTTAAACTCCAACTGCAGCCGGAAGCCGCGAAAAATGGACCGAAACTCTAGGGCCGTTAGCAGCCGGTCACGCAAACGACCTTTCCACGAATCGTAGGACGATCGGCGGGACACCCTATATGGGCCGGCCCAGGGCTCTGAAATGGGTCTCGTAATCCCATGCGAATCGTTCCCGGCATCGGATCCGCCGCTGTCGTGCGGTGGGTGACGAATCCCTGTGGGAGGAGTTCCGTCCACGGGACCTGCGGAAACCTGGGGGGGGAGGGCGGGTTCTGGCGGAGGGTGAGGCCGTGGGTTAGAGTAGCTGCGGAGTGAAACCCTGTGCCATATATGCCCAGGGGGATTCGCCCAAGGGGCAGAACGGCTCTGAGGCTGGTCCGATTGACTGGTTTCCTCACCACTTTTTGGGGGAATGAGGGGGGCAGGTCCACGGTTTCGCCGTGAGGACCTTGCCAGTTACAGAGGGGGAACGGCGGTAAGCTTGGCCCCCCAACACCAACCCTCTCGTCATAGCCCTTGTGTGGGGCCGACGCGAGGTTGGGATGGATCTCCCGTCGACCGTACAGTCGGAGGGTAGGGAGGACCAGGTCTGGTCCACAGACGTAGAAGGTGGCACGCTAGGATCTCTTATGTTGTATGGTCGGGAGTTTGTCGCAGACCAGGTCGACACCTGGGTTCCGCCCTGGAATAATCCGGCGGGGGGAGATACGACCCGAGGTTCGGGGCCACACGCAATTCGACTCTGTGACTGGTGTTTGTAAGGGTGGAAACGTCGACCAACCATCACTGAGGGAAGGGTGCTACTCCGTCGGAATAAGCTCATCCTCTCACCTTTTGAGGGAGGAGGGAGGAGGTGGACGTCGATCTTCTCCCCGAAAAAGAGATCGCTATCCTAAGCTCAATGCTGATAGCTTTCAGGACATGTGGGATTTTTTTTTTTTTTTTTTTTTTTTTTTTTAAGTTTTTTATTTTTTTTTTTCTCTAGCGGCGAGCTCAGCCGTTCGGGGGGAGCTTAGTTTTGGCGGCAAGCGGCCCTCCGGTAGGCTCCAATCCCTCCAGGATGAGGGAGAGTTGACCCATGACAGAGGGTTTCTGCCAGCTGTAGAAATAGAATTAAGTATACCGCTACCCATTTGAGGTTGACGGGTTCGGGTCTCCAGACAGGCAGGGATGTCGGCCCTCTTGAGAAAAGACCTGAGCCCTGGCTCGACCTGGTACACGGCTGCTGGAATCACCAGAACTCGACTGTGGATTGGGCTTCAAAGCCTTACCCTCGGGAGAGCTGATCCAGGGTTTCACCATGGTCCGTAAGTCCACGATTTGAGCTCCTCCAGACCAGTTGATCACTTGGGACTGCTTGAATGACTGCCCTCAAGGAGAGATGGTCTAGGGAGCGATCCGGTAGGGTCTCGACTGCGGGTCTGACCCAGGGAACCTGGGCATCCCAGACCGTGAGCTCGACCCGGGATGGCCTTGAATGCCTGTCCTCACGGGAGTGGTCTAGGGAGCGGACCACCTGGTGGTATTTTGGCTACGAAGGGTCTCGACATGACCTGGGCATCCCGCACCCGTGAGATCGACCCGGGATTGGCATTGATGAATGCATGTTCTCAAGGGAGCTGGTCTAGGAGCGACCTGGTCGGTCTCCGAGTCCTGGTCTCGACCCCGACCTGGGCATCCCCGGATTTCGTGAGTAGACCTGGAGATGGCCTATTTGGACAGCCTGACGCCGCGTCAGTAACTGGACCTCCTTCTTGTTCTTCGACCTGCCCGGCTTAGGCTGGAGGCGACCAGGGGGGTCCTTTTTTGAGGGCCGCGCACCGGGGGAGTCCCCTTAGAGACCCTCTTCAGGAAAGAGCGGAGATCCTCACGACTGCGGACGTCAGGGTGGGCCGAGGGGGAGTCCCTGGGCCTACTCCCCCTGCTGCTTCCCCCCCTGGGGGGGCCCGTGTGTGAGGGTGAAAGGCATCCCGATCACCCGGGCGGGAAGGCTTTCGGAGAGACAACTTGGGGAATGGGTGTCACCGGGGCATTGCGACGGCCTCCTTGCACCAGGTTCTCACGGGACTTGGCCTTTTGGGCCTTGAGGGCTTTGCCTTACGTACCTCAAAGGCTTGCCTCTGCTTGTCTGTCCACTGCGCATGATGGTTGTATCAATTGTCCCGAGCGCATGTCCTGCACACCGCGCACACAGGGCGTGGGGGTCCCTTGTCTGGACAGGGGAACCATCCTGCCCACGTCGTCTGCATTCTGGGCTTTACTTGATTGGAGTCCTATATGGTGTTGCTGTTGTCCTATCTGGAATAGCAAGAATCAAGGAAAATTAACAGAATTAGTACCCGGGAGTAAGAGGAGAACGAGGGTACCACAAAAAGAATAAAATGGGACCAAGACCCGACCACGAAAGATTCTCCCTATCCATCGACCGGGATCCGAGGGACTGCACATTAGAGTTTCCCGACTGGGAAAGGGGTGCCCACCTCCTCCCATGTAAGCCGATGGCGAGAGGAGACCTCGCCCGGGTCCGGACCTCGCACCCAAGTCCCGACCTCCTGTGAGGAGGGAGGGGGGGATAGGGGCGGGATCTTCATAGGTGAACTCGAGGGATGGTTGGGGGCCGGTGAAGCCCCTGACTTCTACCTCGAGTTCTAGGCATCATGAAGAACAATCATCCCCCGGACTGACTGGGGGGGAGACAAGCGAGGAGGAGAGGTCAGGGGGGAATTACTAGTGAACTCGACGGAGGTGGGGAGCGGGGAGCTACAGACCTTCCAAATTCAAGTTTGTATGGCGACCAGCGCCCTTCAACCACCGCGAACCCCGCGCAATACAAGGGGGTGTGCGGGGACGGGATAGAGATGGGAAAAGGTCGCCCACCTTCCCGAACTCATAAGGGAGTTACTGGGCCCGCCGGGCCAGAAGAAAAGACAGGGGGCTGATACGACGGGACCCACTTAGACCCACTTCCGGTTGGAGGGGGTCCCAAAACTTTGCTCCGTCCCAACCCATCCCAAGTCGATGGGGAGACTCTCGGTGTGAAAAACTCTCAATAAGTGGGCATGGTCCAATGCCCCCACAAAATCCCTCTACGGGACCCCAAGGACGCCCCCACACCCCTATGATAGGGCCCCGGGGCGTGGAGAGCAAGCCCAGGGGGCAAGGCCAAAAAAAACACCCAAAATGACTTATCCAGACACCATGGCGCACCATACCTGAACGTAAAAACATGGATATAGCCTGAAAAGACCCGATGGGGTCTGGCCTACCATACCTAAAATAATATCATTATTTTTGGTCCAAACGCATAAGCATAAATAAAAACCCCGTTTGTTAGGCAGACGGCTTACAATAAAATACTCAATATGGCGGTATATACGGCTAGAAATTGTTTACACTTTTCACTGGAACTAGCATGATCCAAATAAACAGGTGAGAAAAGGTTCGTAAAATAACCCGTCTGCAGGAAAAAGGAAAAACGTCTTGTCCTAAAACGTAGAGGATAGAAGTGGATTCCAAGAGGGGAGTGCACAAATCTGGGGCCTAAATAGGATGGCGGCCTCTTACCATGAATTTTTTTTGTACAATTCGATATACGGCGAGAGAAAAACCCATCGAAAATTAAATCTCTAAATCGCCGATAACACTCAACTCTTAGGCCTACGTTTGTATGAGGATACTTAAGTGCTAGAATCGACGTTTCTTTATGGTACGTCGCAGCGATTTGCCGGCACAGATTTGAAAGATTTTTCCAGTTAGCGTCAGACGATACAGCATGCCAACTTTGAGAAACAAATTTAAAGGACGAATCACCGCGCATGGGAGGTGAGGGTTGCCCCGAAAAGGAGGCGCGCTATCGGCGGACTATTTTCCCGGTTGGTTGAGTAAGCACATTTTTAAGGTGGTCTAGAGGTTCTTGTCGGGCCCAAATGAGACCTTTGTGCAAAGTAAGGTTAGCGGAGAGGGTAGCTAGCGAGACGCAGTGTACTCTATATCAATGTAGGTAGTTAGTACTCAAATTGTGGTGTACTTTTTCAATAGGGGCCAATTAAGGTCACACAGGGCGTCAAAACTTTTAAATGCTCCAATCATGTGAAATGTATGCCATTATTGTCCGTCTGTCATAACAATTCCTAAAAATGTTAGTGTTGTACCATCTAGACCAGTAGTTTTGGAGTTATAAAAATGGTTCAAATGATAAAAAAGGTCAAATTCCCTTTTGGTTACAGGGTGTCAAATCAGAAGTGGCTCAACTTTTGTAGTAAAACAATGGAAAGAAGTGTTCATCTAAGCTTAATGTTTTATGTCAAAAATAAGGAATAGTTTGTAGCATTCAATACTAGTTATCAGTAGGTTCCAAATAGGTCATAGGGCAATATCATCAATTGGCATGACCTTCTTTGACCGATATCTCCGTACGTAAACACTTAACATAATCAAAACTATACTTTGGGAGTCACTATTTCCTCAGGCAAAAATTTGCAAGTATTTAAATTTCTTATTTTAGGTTTTTTCAATGAACTTCCCTCAGTTTCGACAATATCTTCTAATATTACAGTTGTCTTCCATAATTACACGACCGTAAAAAGTGGTAATATTTCACGCGTTTGTAATTTTCACACTTTCTGCAATTTCTTAGACTTTCAATTGTTTTCTAAACTCACTTTTTCAGCTATCCTACAAGATTTAACACACCAAAAATAAAAATTTTCATGTGTTATAATTCGCGCTTGACAGAAGTGCGGGAAGTGTGAAAAAATTAATGCAGCGCCCAAAATTTCAACTTTATAGTATACCCTTTCCACCGTGCTATATATGTTTCATTCTGTTTAGAATCAGAGGGTGTATTGAATCAAGAACAACCAATGGCATTGCAATGTGCCATACTGCATGTACTAAACACATGTCCGTAATTAGGGATAAAAAAAAAGTGTCCAAAAGTTTAAGACCACAGCACATTTTATGATCATGAAAGAGAAATCCCTAAGTTATAGCACCTTGTGGGCTAAAATGAGTGTTAAAAGTCAAGGGTGGTTTTATTGTGTTAAGAATAGGATTTTTGTGGGATCACATGACCCTTGTTGAGCGGTGAAATTTCCCAAATGGTGCATTGTGGGATTGAATCCAATCCACCCTAATGGTTAGGAATAAAAGCACACATGATGCAAGTGGTGCAAAAAGTGTATGATGTATTTAACATTTTACCCCACCGTGACTGATTTTGTGCCAAGACAATCTGGAATCTGTGTGACAGACGTCGATTATCTTTCTTCTGCATCCTGCTCTGAGGGCGCAAATCACCCAGTGATGCAAGTACTTTTATCAGCCCACATTATAGCATTGTCATCTGGGTTTTCTCCTGAGAAACCAACAATATGTCACTTTCATAACGGTCTCTCAAGAATTGCCATAGAAAATTACCCCTTAGTTAGTAAGCCCCAAAATCCAAAAAATTCTTCCAGGCCACAAAAAAAACTTACCAGCCTACTGGCATACAAATTATAACCTTTCTACTATTAAGCCCCCAAAAATCCCCAAACCCCAAAAAACTTCTCTCCAAGCCCCCCCCAATTCTCCCTACTATGCATAGAAAATGTGGATTGGGTTCCCTACCAAAAATCAATTGTACCTAAAGTCCTGTCCCACAATGCCTGACGAATTGTACAAAGAGATATGCACCACTCTATGCACGCTCATGGTTTTGTGCGCGCCCTCCTTAACTACAAGTTGCATTTTGTGGTGCCAAAATTTACAACACATTCAAAGAATGCATGTTACTGGTAAAATTTAGGTACAGCAAATGGGTTTCGCAGCGTTGTTATATGACAGAAAAACTTAACGTATCATGACACAAAAACAAAAACATAAAATATATATGCACTATTATTCGCATCTATATCAGAGGGAATACTGGCAAATTTCACGGGTACAGATGACTTCTGGCCGGGACCGGGGGAAAATCCAAATCATGTATTACCTTATACGTATAAGACCCCCCCCCAAAAAGCCTTTATATCAGCCACAAAATAAAAAAAAAAATAACTAATTGATTGAATAAATTAACCTTGAAGCTTTTGGTTTTTATAATAATAATTACATACATGTGGTCGCCTAACGGCAGCTACCACCGTGTCGCCATGATCAACAACAATCCCATTTACTGAGACTTGAGACCGCTGAGTTTCTTATTTAAAAAACATCTTCAGGGGCATTCATTTGCTTGGCTTCAATGAATTTCAAGTGCTTATTTCCCTCAAAGATTTTCTCGTCATGGCAACAGGATACTGCACTCTTTTCAAACCTGAAAAACAAATGTTATGGAATATTAAGAATTTATTAGTCCAAAAACAATAAATAATACTATATCTGATTTAAATTGTGGTCAATTATTTGTACCGATAAGAAAGCCATCCAACATCACAATAATATTATGCTATATAATTTGACAGCTAGTCTGACTCGATTACTATCCAAATAGTAAAATGAAACACAACTTGCAAAGATATGTATAAGGACCTCTTACAAATTCAGGTTTTTTAAAGAGACATGAGGCGATTTCCAGAAAGGAAGCGCCCCCAATTTTCACTTGAACCAGGTTTTTTACATATTTGGAAATGCTTACCAATGTATTAGCTCACACCTGAAGTGAATAAGCATAATATGCGTTTTTGTTATGTAATAAGTGATGATTTGTTAAAGGGGGTTTCTGGGGGGGTTCGTGCACGACGAAAGTACAAGCATGGTTTTCTATGGCGGAACGGATTAGATAGCAGGCAAGTCAAAACAAGGTTTGCGGTTTTTCGTTGCTGCACCTGTTCTTTGTTCACCATAAACCTTCAAAATCGTTCTCGGTAGGCGGTCCACAACCGATCCAGTTAAAATTTGAGAGTAAATTCAACTTAAAAATCTCCCCTCCTGCTGTTAATTTAAGTCAGTTCTGATTTACTCAACCCACCGAGTCTTGTGGCACTTATCCTTTGCTAAGATACATATAAATATTTGACCAACTTCTAGTACTCTGAGGAGTGGTCCACTATTTTATTGTGTAAAGATCTTAACATTCCTTTCATGAAAGTAGCAAACTGTGGTGTCGTCGTCCTCCATGCAGACGCCATTTCCATTCCGCGCGTAGATTCATTCTGATGTCAATTTTGTTACAATGTCCCTGCCAGTTGTGGAGCACACTCACAGCAAGCACGATCGGATTTAATTAAACTCATTTATCATTTCAGGGATGCTACAGAGGATGAGTCCAAAGAAGCTACAATAAACCAAGGAAACTAATGTATAGTAAGATTAAAATTTGTGGTATAGATGGACGCTTCGCACTTTATATATGTCATATAACAATGGGGCTTGTTTGCTTTAAGATTAAGTAAATTCTGTTATTGTTCCCTCACCAAACCTGTCTTGTTCCCTCCCAATTCTGTCTTGTTACCTCCCAATTCCTGTCTTGTTCCCCAATTCCTGTCTTGTTCCCTCCCAATCCTGTCTTGTTCACCCTCCAATTCCTGTCTGGTTAACTCCAATTCCGTCTTGTTTCACAAATTCCTGTCTTGTCCCCAATTTCCTGTCTTGTTCCCAAGTTCTTTTTTTTGTTTTGATCGGTTGCTGTTTCCCAGTTCTGTCTTGTTCCCTACATTCGTCTTGTCACCATTTCCTGTCTTGTTCCCCAATTCCTGTCTTGTTCACCCAATTCCTGTCTTTTTCCCCCAATTCATTCATTGTTCCCCAATCCTGTATTGTATTGGTACCCCTTCCAATTCATGTCTTGTTCCCCAATTCCTGTCTTGTTCCCCAATTCCTGTCTTGTTCCCCAATTCCTGTCTTGTTCCCCAATTCCTGTCTTTGTTTCCCCATTCTTGTCTGTTCCTCAATGGCCTGTCTTGCTCACCAAGTCCTGTATGGTTCACCCAAATTCTGTCTTGTTCACCCAATTCGTCTTGGTTCACCATTCTGTCTTATGCACCCAATTCCTGTCTTGATACCAATTCCTGTCTTTGTCCCCCAATTCCTGTCTTATTCCCCCAATTCCTGTCTTGTTCTCCCCAATTCCTGTCTTGTTCACCCAATTCCATGTTTGTTTTCCCCAATATGTCGTGTTTCCCCAATTCCTGTCTTGTCCCCCATTTCCTGTCTTGTTCCCCAATTCCTGTCTTGTTCCCCCAATTCCTGTCTTGACCCCCACTGCCCACACCATATACACATGTAGGCATTGTTACAGATAATTTGGTCAATACCCTTCTTACCACTTGGTGTCAAAGAAATGTTGTGCTTGTCTTGTAAGTACTTGGTCTAGGTGAGCTGGGTTGTCCTGACAATTATCCTGGCCACTTGTCAAAGTTCGCCTTTCGTTAGGGACATCCTCATAACATCCCTGCAAAAAAAACATTTGCAAAATGACATCACTAAAGTCTACTTGAAAAAAATATGAAGTGTAAACCTTGGCATCATTCATCATGCAAGAAAAAAACATGCAAAATAATCACTAAACTACGTCTACTGAAAAAATACTGCAAGTAAACTTGCTCATCCTCATGGCAAGATGGCAACATGACCCCTCAGATGGACCTTTGACCTTGGGTCCATGACCTTTGACATCATGCACCTATATGAAGGGAACCCCTATTGCACCTTAACCCAAGTCTGGTTTCATCGAGACATCAAACTTCGAAGGAAGACGGAACAACGAAAACATAACCTTGGTTAATGGAAAAGATAACCAAACTGGAACACACCAAACACACATATACACACACATAAGGACTGTACTCGTCGCATATTCCCCCTCTAACGTTCAAGCCGGGGGGAATAAAAAAATGAACAAAATGCACAGACATGCTTGGCTTCAATGAATTTCAAGTGCTTATTTCCCTCAAAGATTTTCTCGTCATGGCAACAGGATACTGCACTCTTTTCAAACCTGAAAAACAAATGTTATGGAATATTAAGAATTTATTAGTCCAAAAACAATAAATAATACTATATCTGATTTAAATTGTGGTCAATTATTTGTACCGATAAGAAAGCCATCCAACATCACAATAATATTATGCTATATAATTTGACAGCTAGTCTGACTCGATTACTATCCAAATAGTAAAATGAAACACAACTTGCAAAGATATGTATAAGGACCTCTTACAAATTCAGGTTTTTTAAAGAGACATGAGGCGATTTCCAGAAAGGAAGCGCCCCCAATTTTCACTTGAACCAGGTTTTTTACATATTTGGAAATGCTTACCAATGTATTAGCTCACACCTGAAGTGAATAAGCATAATATGCGTTTTTGTTATGTAATAAGTGATGATTTGTTAAAGGGGGTTTCTGGGGGGGTTCGTGCACGACGAAAGTACAAGCATGGTTTTCTATGGCGGAACGGATTAGATAGCAGGCAAGTCAAAACAAGGTTTGCGGTTTTTCGTTGCTGCACCTGTTCTTTGTTCACCATAAACCTTCAAAATCGTTCTCGGTAGGCGGTCCACAACCGATCCAGTTAAAATTTGAGAGTAAATTCAACTTAAAAATCTCCCCTCCTGCTGTTAATTTAAGTCAGTTCTGATTTACTCAACCCACCGAGTCTTGTGGCACTTATCCTTTGCTAAGATACATATAAATATTTGACCAACTTCTAGTACTCTGAGGAGTGGTCCACTATTTTATTGTGTAAAGATCTTAACATTCCTTTCATGAAAGTAGCAAACTGTGGTGTCGTCGTCCTCCATGCAGACGCCATTTCCATTCCGCGCGTAGATTCATTCTGATGTCAATTTTGTTACAATGTCCCTGCCAGTTGTGGAGCACACTCACAGCAAGCACGATCGGATTTAATTAAACTCATTTATCATTTCAGGGATGCTACAGAGGATGAGTCCAAAGAAGCTACAATAAACCAAGGAAACTAATGTATAGTAAGATTAAAATTTGTGGTATAGATGGACGCTTCGCACTTTATATATGTCATATAACAATGGGGCTTGTTTGCTTTAAGATTAAGTAAATTCTGTTATTGTTCCCTCACCAAACCTGTCTTGTTCCCTCCCAATTCTGTCTTGTTACCTCCCAATTCCTGTCTTGTTCCCCAATTCCTGTCTTGTTCCCTCCCAATCCTGTCTTGTTCACCCTCCAATTCCTGTCTGGTTAACTCCAATTCCGTCTTGTTTCACAAATTCCTGTCTTGTCCCCAATTCCTGTCTTGTTCCCAAGTTCTTTTTTTTGTTTTGATCGGTTGCTGTTTCCCCAGTTCTGTCTTGTTCCCTACATTCGTCTTGTCACCATTTCCTGTCTTGTTCCCCAATTCCTGTCTTGTTCACCCAATTCCTGTCTTTTTCCCCCAATTCATTCATTGTTCCCCAATCCTGTATTGTATTGGTACCCCTTCCAATTCATGTCTTGTTCCCCAATTCCTGTCTTGTTCCCCAATTCCTGTCTTGTTCCCCAATTCCTGTCTTGTTCCCCAATTCCTGTCTTGTTTCCCCATTCTTGTCTGTTCCTCAATGGCCTGTCTTGCTCACCAAGTCCTGTATGGTTCACCCAAATTCTGTCTTGTTCACCCAATTCGTCTTGGTTCACCATTCTGTCTTATGCACCCAATTCCTGTCTTGATACCAATTCCTGTCTTGTCCCCCAATTCCTGTCTTATTCCCCCAATTCCTGTCTTGTTCTCCCCAATTCCTGTCTTGTTCACCCAATTCCATGTTTGTTTTCCCCAATATGTCGTGTTTCCCCAATTCCTGTCTTGTCCCCCATTTCCTGTCTTGTTCCCCAATTCCTGTCTTGTTCCCCAATTCCTGTCTTGACCCCCACTGCCCACACCATATACACATGTAGGCATTGTTACAGATAATTTGGTCAATACCCTTCTTACCACTTGGTGTCAAAGAAATGTTGTGCTTGTCTTGTAAGTACTTGGTCTAGGTGAGCTGGGTTGTCCTGACAATTATCCTGGCCACTTGTCAAAGTTCGCCTTTCGTTAGGGACATCCTCATAACATCCCTGCAAAAAAAACATTTGCAAAATGACATCACTAAGTCTACTTGAAAAAAATATGAAGTGTAAACCTTGGCATCATTCATCATGCAAGAAAAAAACATGCAAAATAATCACTAAACTACGTCTACTGAAAAAATACTGCAAGTAAACTTGCTCATCCTCATGGCAAGATGGCAACATGACCCCTCAGATGGACCTTTGACCTTGGTCCATGACCTTTGACATCATGCACCTATATGAAGGGAACCCCTATTGCACCTTAACCCAAGTCTGGTTTCATCGAGACATCAAACTTCGAAGGAAGACGGAACAACGAAAACATAACCTTGGTTAATGGAAAAGATAACCAAACTGGAACACACCAAACACACATATACACACACATAAGGACTGTACTCGTCGCATATTCCCCCTCTAACGTTCAAGCCGGGGGGAATAAAAAAATGAACAAAATGCACAGACATGGTTGGGTGCAGTACGTAATACCCTTACCAGGACAGTAAGCTTTTATGT
>JAMKCH010080608.1:0-15737 GCA_023653785.1 Ophioderma brevispina | reverse complement strand
TCGGATTCAAAAACATGTTGTTTAATGATAAAATCGGACGATTTACGCCCAATATTAATTGGTCTCGCTATGAGTTTTAAAGTCTTGGGATCGACCGCATCGCACCCAATATTCTTTTCAAAACTATTAAGCTCGACCCAATTTTAATATTTGGGCTTAAGCGATCACATCTTATATCACAATTATGCTTTTGCTATCCAAATGGATTGACCGATTTGACCCAAAATTTGAAATTGGTTTTTTTTTTTTTTAATGAAAATAGGACCTGATCGTTTCACCGCCTTTAATTAATTCTCTTACTTCCACACTTTTAGCAAGATGTTACTTAATGAATTAAAAGTGCTATTGCTGGCGGATTCCAGACTATCAGAATGTTGTCAGGTAGTGCCCACAAAATCAAACATAAACACCTTTGTGTTATTCACAAAATTACTTATAGCAAAGCAAGCGATTTTGTGTAAGGACATGCCAAACCGGTGTGCAATTGTTCATTGTACAGATGTTTGCACTTACAAAAGATACACTCAAACCTAGAAGAATTTCTCATAAGACCAAAGTTTAACAATCATTATAACAAAAGTGTGTCTTCGTCACTTGGAAGTCCAAATAAAGAATGTAACTTGCCTATCAGTAAACATGGCTCAGATCTTCTAATCTGATGGATTTGTACCTCTCAATGAAATAATAATAAGGATGGAAACATCAACATAAATTCAGGTGCTGAATTTCTCCAACAAAGATCGTTTAACAAGTATTATCAAGTATGTGTGTTCTTATTACCTTTCCATTTCGAAAAAGGCTCGTTAGCATTTCAATATGAGATTCATAAAGGCCTTGCGTTTTAACCTCGCCGAATTTTTGTCCACACACCCATTTTTGAAATTGGGACTACTTTTTCTTCAAAATGATCATATCTTTACACTTTACCCCCCACACATAAAAAGAAACATTTTCTGAAAGAAATGGAACAAGGAATCCAAAAAAAAAACACCTCAAAAACATTGGTTCATGTGTAAGGTTCTAATGATACATTTATTTTAATGAGGCAAAATGTCAACGGCAAGTGACCCACCCATGGTTGTAATGTCAAAAAAACTTTGTGTTTAACATCAGTATATCTGATTGAGTCATTTCTGTAGTGAGACTTAGGCTTTCCAGCAAGTATATAATGTTAGGGGGGGTTTTACCACTCACAGAAAATGATTACTTTTCAAAAAATGACAAAAAAATAAAAGCATGCGTTTTTGTCACAACTTCAATAGACTCATAACCATCCTCCCACCGGGTTTCTTGGTCATAGTCACTGATAGTGATGTTTTTTCTCCTTTAGATAATAAACTTCGTCAACTTGTGTGAAAGTTAAAATGTTGTGCACAAGTCACTGGAATGAGCAAAGCGAGCAATGATGAGCCGTGCAATTTGTAACTCAACTGTTTACGATAAAATTACAAAATGTATAATGAACATCATAAGTGTCAACCAGCAAATTTAAAACTTTTCTTCATGTCATACATGTACAGCTATTAACACAGAGTTATGTGCAAAGTTCATTACAGTAGTCAGGACATCTTATAAAGATTTGAATGTTTTTTGTGTTTCTCACACGGCAATGGCACACATTAATATCGGTTTTTTTATAGTCTGAAATGACAAAGTAAATCCGTGGCGAGATTTAATAAGTACAATCCCAAAAATACAAGATAACAATCCTGGTATGTAGCAGTGCTTTTGTATTTGGTTTGTACTGATGAAGATTGCCTGCCTGATGTGATAAAATAAATAGCCTGTGATTACTTTTGCCATGTGGATATTGGTTTTGGTGACCAAATTCATCAACTGTATTTTCTAGTTCTTCAATTAATTTGATGCCATCGGAGTAAAAATGAAGCAAAAAGAAATAAAATGCATTTGCATAGGTTATAGCTATATGGTATTTATCATTTAATATAGGTTCAGTGCTCAGTGGTTTAATAAAACCATACTTGGACTGAAATGGATTTCTTACTGTTATATTATATTTTAAATGAATATAGGCTATGTCTTGGAGAAATACTAGTAGGCCTATCAATGGCCTACAGCAGTGTTATTTTATGGTATTTTCCAATATAACACATAAAGTAATACTGTCAGCTCTCTATGATACGAAATTTGTGAAAAAACATTGATGTGGTAAAGAAAATATCAACATATGTGCACGTCAAGGCACTAAAAATTACATTTCCCATAGAGATGTAATAGCGCAACCGCTTCCTACCATGCAACGCTTCCTCCACCACCCCGACTTCGTCAATTGAATTGAATGCAAATTTGCCTATGTTCAATGGATACATCAATGAAACTCCATACTTAATAATGAATGTTTCAGCTTTCATTTGATACCAAATTTACTGACATATCTCTTATACTTCAAAAGATTCATTAAAAAAACTAAACGACCACAGTTGAAAATGTGACTCACCACCCTTTTTGGGGTGTCGAGTTCAAAAACGCATGGCCATAAGTGAAGTAGTTAAGGCCTCACAGGATCATCAGTGGTGACCATTTTGGAAATCATAAGATGCAGCAATAATGACTTTGATCTAAAAAAAAAATAAATGTTGATAAATAAGAGTGCTTAAAATCTAATACAGGACTTTGTTTGACCAAACGGTTTGAAATTTGATCGCCAACCATTCAAGAGTTACATGTCATTAATTGGGGTAATTCGAAAATAATAGTTCATTAGCGGCCATTTGAAATTCAAGGATGCATCTTGAAATTCGAAATTTCTGCTATCTCGTTACAACCGCACTGTCATAAATGCGTTTTCTGAAATCCTCAGCATTAGCAATGTTGGATTGTCCTTTAAAAATTAGTGTTTTTTTATCATTCTAACTCAAATTAGGTTTAAGTATAGATTTCAGTGGCGGCATTTTGAAATCTAAGATGGCAGCCAGATTGATATTAACCATAATAAATCGGCCCCCCCCCCCTTTTTCTATTTACATAAGCATCTTTTAAAATCTTACTATAACTTATTTGGTCAACATATAGTGGAATTATGGCATTTAGCTCTTTTGTGAAAGTAAGATTTCATATGGTAAAAACTATAGCGGGCGCTGTAGGCCAATAGGGAAGCAATACATAATTTGGCACTCGCCAGAAATTGTCGGGGCCCTTAATATGTAAGCAACCAAGTTTCGATTTTAGGAAAAAGTGCACAATACGGCCTATTTTTTGTGCTTAGTTCAGGAATGGGCTATGTTTTCCCTATCAACACAAACTTGAGGCTATATATGCGTGCATTGGGAAAAAAAAAAAAAAATTAAAGAATTAGAAATTAAAAATCTTGAAGAAAAATTGTTGTTAACAATCACTTCTGCATGGCATCATGAGAAAGGTTTGTTTCTTGGAAAATGATGGATTTCTACTGTTTTTAGGACACATTTTTGAGGACTTAACTATTTCAAAAGGTAATTTATTAATCTAAGGAAATAATCAACTCGATTCTAATGCTTTTGATATTTTGTACGTTGAAGCTCGCAAAGTGGCTCTTGAAATGGCTGCTCAGTGGTAACAGGGGAAAGGTATTCCAGGTGTTTTTGAATAATCGGCCGGGGTGACCATTATTTATGACTGTAGCAGGTGAGGATCTAGGGGGGGGGCGCGCCCCTCCCAGTAAATCTGCAAAATATTGCAAAATCAGACATTTGGACAAGTTTAGCCTTCAGCCCCCCAGTAATTTTGACATTTTTCACAAATCCTGGATCCGCCCCTGGTGTTAGCCCCACACTGTGGGGTAAGTCTCATACGGTTTACCCACCAATGGCACTGCATGGCATTGTTCTCCTGGTGCCAATCCAGGTGACCCCAATCAAGGCCACCATAAAGGTGGCAAACGGGAAAATTCACATAGGGAGAGGCGGTAATCCCGAACGCTGCGACTGGATTTCGCGATATGGAGGAAAGGAGGGAGACCGGAAGGAGAAAGTGTTTCGTTTTTGAACGTGTTTTTGTTGTGTTGTTTTTACCCACCCTTATGGTGTTTGTTGTTAACTGCCTTTGGACTTAATTCAAATGTAAACTGACCAAAGTGGAAATCTCGCAAATTCTCGCGAGAATTACAAAAAACACTTTTTAGTGAAAATGAATATTCGGAACATATATTTCATGGATGGGATTCACCTCTACAAGAAGAGAGAGAAAGGGGTTTTATAGTTTAATAGGACTAGGGATCCTTCACAATTAAAAACACGTACAAACGGGGGCACGTCCATGATGAAGATTATGAAAGTAACGCGATTACGGAACATCACGGTTGGGGGGAATACCGAACGACCCGTCCCCCCCCCCAACCCCACCCCCCCACCCCCTGTTTCCATGGCAACCATATAGGGGTGTGTCCATCTCATCTAAATAATTTGATACGCTCATCGAGCTTGTTTCACTATATATTATTATCATAACTTTATGTTGCGGAAGAAACAAAAAAAATGATATTTTTATCCCCAAAGTGGCTGCCATTGAAAAACCACGTTCGGCATTAGCCGTGAGGTGTCGGGGAATCCGCACGAGCCCTTTTTTGTTTTGATAATATTTTGTAATTTTTAAAATGCAGCAATAAAGCTGTGAAATATGTGTACAGTTAGAGTTTTTGCTTACACTTTTTATCGAAATGGTTATCTTTACCAAACATTGTTTTAGGATGGACTTATTGGCTTCAATCGAATGGTGTTCGGGATTACCCGGACTGTTACCCCTATAGGTGGCACTAAAAAAACAGCGGGAAAGTACTAATTTTTGCCTGATGTAAAGCTTTCAATTAAAAATATCCCTATCTGAAAGGATGAAGTTGATAAAATGTTTCTTTGGTCACAAAAAATGTGAAATTCTCATTTGTATAGGAGCAAATACGAAAATTAAGCTCTATGTTTTTATTGAAAATATAAGCAAATCAAAATCACCCTTTTTTTCACTTTAAGAAGTCTGTAGCCAACTACAAGGTAGAAATCTTGAGTATCTATCTATATGAAATTACTATTACGGACACAATATTAGGTGCCTCAAATCTATCGTTACAGAGATTTCAAAATATGACTCATACAGGATCTGCTTCCTTCAATCCGATGTTGATGACCAAATTGCATTGTCTTGAGGCAGATGCAGAACCCCCCATAAATATATATTCCAACATAATATTATATCATTCGATTACCTGTATGAGAACCCCCCAAGTGGACGTCTCCTATACCCACATCCTCATTCTCTTTTTTCGTCTGGTTAGCACGGGCGGTGGGTAACGTTTAAGATCTTTAGCTCCCGTTCATTTGTCGCATTTTGGTCCGCATTTAGCTATCGTGTAGTTCCTGCACCTTGTGTAAATCTGTTAAATGTCATTATTACGTCCCTGGGGCTGTAGTTTGGTAATTTCGTATCGAAGTCGGTATTAAGGACTTTATAACTTGACTTTGCGTCGGGTTGGTCAAAATACAAACCCGCATAATTACACACCCATAGACTGACTAGCGTAGGGCGTGGTACTGCAGCCACGTTCATACGATAGTTCTTTTTTCCCACCCACTATATCTTATAGGTGTTAGCTATATTATATATATTTTTTAACGGGTATATATGTGATTACAATGTTGTGAGAATGTAATTTGGAAAAGGGACCGACACGCCTTTGGTTTCGATCTAAGATGGCGTCGTTTGTTACATTTATAATTTTGCACCTGACCCATTACTTCACCACAATGAGCGTAACACTTGTGGGTTTACTACCTAGTTTCCTTACTTGCTTCTTGCAGCCCTTATGTCAAAGAGGTATGGCCTTTGATAAGGTGTCAGATTGTTTGGTAAATGCTTTATATAAATTTTCGATCTAGACTTAGTAAATTTGTATTCGGGTATCCCGCCTTGGTGCGTGCTCAGGCCGGTTTGTTTCCCTATAGGAAGCGGTTGTAGTGAATTGTTCGACCGAGTCGCCGTCAGGACCACACACCACATGCTGATACCGCTGGCCTACTCGGGCGAATAGGTGCGCCGCGCGTATCGGTCTCTGGTAGTGCACCTGGTTTGCTCCTGGAGTGGACCGGGGTTATCCTTGGTGTTCGTCCCTTCGGTATAACTTGGACGGTTTAGGGATATTGACCGGTAATAGCGGGCGCTCCTCCGCTTGATGTAAGCGGGAGAGGTCAACCGCGTTACAAAGGATTGGGTTCTGGTGTTCTGGTCAGTCGCCCAGGCTCCAGGGGTTGCGTTTTGAATGATAGGATTACTGGGCGCGTGGTAGCCGTCTTCGGTACCCCCCGCTCACAATACCACCGCTAAGTACCCATCGCGTTACAGGAGTTCCTCCGCTGCTGCAAGCGGGGGTTCACCCGCAGTCTTAGAGGGTTCACAACCGCCGGTGTCTTGTCAGTCGCCCGTGCCCCAGGGAGTGCGTAGGACTGGCTGGATACATGGTGTGTCACCGTTTCGGACATAACGATTACGGAGATCACGCTATGGTGCCACCGTCACAGAGGGGTTGTTGTCCTTTTATGGGTCCGCTAACGGCGACGCTGCCACCGGGGCAGCGTCTACCGATGGCGGTTCGCATTGCAAGCACCCCTGTGCTTCAGCGAAACCCAACCGGGCGAACGTAGGGCCCTTCTTCTCTATATCTATAGGGCGATTTACGGCTTGTACTGCGCTGGTCTCGATTCCTTTTGCCTTCATCCTCGCCGGGGTGATGTCGGCTACGGGCGCTTTGACCCAGGGAATCTCCTCGGTGCTGGTCCCTGGTCTGTAATCCCTGGTCTACACCCTGATGGCCTCGGTCTGCAGCAGGGATTCGGCTGAGCAGGTATCATTTCGTTGTCCATTTTGTGATGTCGGTCCATTGCTAAATCCTCTCAGGGGGATTTAGGGATACAATAGACCAGTCATCTCAGGATTTACGAATCGATACGCGAGGCAAACCATGCCTATTCACAGGGAGTTGATACCTATTCTTTAGGGACAACGGGCTCTGTGGAACGGGGCCTGACTCTGAGGCTCGACGCTGTTGGGGGATCCAGTCGCGGATCACTGCCGCGAAGTATAACCCGCCCTGCCATGCCGTTGATTGAAGCCGATCCGCTTGGATTGGCTTTGGCGGGAAAAGGGGGGGTGTTGAGCGCCACGGGCATGCCATGCCGTTAGTTAACCGGGCAGGCGGGGCGTTGGCCAATAGGTGGTCTGCCTCTCCGCGGTGGGGGTTGCCTAGGCAGTCGTTTGCTACGTGTCGGTCAGGCCGGTCACCTGTTTTCGGATCATCTTAAACGGGTGCGTCGGTGTTAACACTCTCTGTCATAGGTCATCACGGTATACTGACTCCCTGCTTACCTCCAACTCCAGCACTGTTGACAATCGGTCATCGCGCTGGAGTATGCTGTAAGTTGACAATTTGTGGAAGATTTGTTAGTTATTATTGCAGTATACACCTCGTTTGTCCCTGTTCGGGGCGCGAGTGTAGGCGGAGGTTGCGGTGCGGCACACCGTGGTATGATTGTATTTTTATACTGTTGTACGTGTCCGTTCATGTACTTGGCTTTTAATAATCAATACGTCGCCTTAATCTAGGCCAGTTACATCCACGGGGATTTAGCGAATACCCGTATTTCTGTTACTTGAGGGTGGAGTGTGAGGTCATGTGGTGTAGGTCTTCGCACTTAATCGCCTCCATCCCTTCCGGGATTCGGGTGATGGGAGCATCGTTTCATCTTACCCGATGGATACTGGCCTCTGTTAAGCCAGGGGTCGCTTTGTTACACTAGGACAATCTGTGGTGTGATGATCGTTGCGGGGAAACGGAACCATTCGCACCGGAGGGCACCCCCTCTGGGTGTCGTCATCTGCTGCCTGGGGCGGCGTTGATCGCCCAAGCGTTCTAGGGACAGCAAGGGCGTCGGGGCGCGTATTACTACCACCACCAGGGAAAACGCTAGGGGCAAGCTTCCGCCTCACTGGTGGGTAGCGGGCTCCCGTAGCTTCAGGGGTGGCGTCATATCCTTTTATGAGGCCTACCCTTTTTTGGATTCAAACTTCCTCATTTAGTGTATCTCCGGATGTGGGACTCGAACTTCATTCATTCAATCCGTTCTTAGGGGACGGCTACGTCTTTATGGCGTTTGAGCCTCTGATAGTAGCACGGTAGTCTTCCGAGCTCAGACCCCTCCTGGGTCCGAGTTTGGATGCGGTTGGTTTTAATAAAAACACAACGCCAAACCGATGCTTTGAGGCAGCCCTAGGGGTTGTGCAACCGGTTGGGATTGAGTCTACCCGTCCCTTCTCCCGGGGCGGCGTACGGGTCTTATCCTGCAACTCCGTCTGATTCCTTTGGTCGGTAATTTGGTTAGGACTAAAAATGGGAATCCTATTGTATGGTCTGAATTCAGTCGATGGCGTTTTGGGATTCAATTCCTGTTAGCAATAAATGCCGGTGTATTTCGCCGCGTTTCCCGACGATATGTAGTCAGTATTTTTCCGGAACGGGAGACTGCTGCCGTGCTCTTCACGTTTTACGCTTGTATTTCATTTTACTTGGATCGTGGTGACTCGAAAGTTCGGTATATTTCGTTCGCCCTTTGGCTTTGAATACCGTTGATGGATAAGATTGGCGATTTAATTTCGTCAGTAGCCTAAATTGTGGGCGGATTCCGCCCGGTAATTTATGCATATCTCGCTTTGGCGCTTTTCGATCGAGGTTGGGTACCGCTCGCCATTTTGGGATGGATACCCCTAGAGGAAAAGTGAGACGATTAATTTGTCTGTTTGGCTTAAGTTCTGGGTCGGAAGACTCGGCCAATTCTACCGCCCCTGCTATATTTCTATTCAGAAGTTGTGTCAGGATGCGGTACGGCTTTTACTCTCTACTAAACGGGTGTGGCACGCGCGACGCAGCTCTCGCTCGTCGGATTGTTGCCCGATCCAAGGGGGGTTCTTTTATTCTCACGCTATAGCAGGGATTCTAGCTCCATTTAGGCACTTCACGGCCGCACGCGGCGGGTTTTGTTGCCTTTATTTGACTGACAGGTGCAACCTCTTAATCTCTATCTGCATGGGGATGGATTGATTGGGTTATAATGAGTCTTTGCATTTTCAAAGGACATGGACCTTAGTCTTATAATCCACTTGTGCTTTCAATTAATATATATTGTGAAAGGGGGTACACTCCAATCTATCTATGTCTGGAATGGTTTGCTCTGATCAGGAGGTTTGTTGATATATACTATATACTAGTATATTATTTTACCTCTATTTTCGGATTGATAATTAGTTCCTTCCCGCCAGATGCAGAGTTTCGTACATGGTGGGATAGACTATTATTTTATACATATACCTTTCAAGGTTTATATATAGTAATAGTTCCACACTTGGTCTGGCATGTGTGCTGCGACTGGATGTATAACAATCCTCTCAGCCTGTTTATAAAGTGAGAGAATCTTTTGGGTGTCCTTGGGCGGTTCGGTTCAACCGACTTCTTATTCTGTGATGTTCCAAGCTGCTAGGATATGATGAGTGTGCCTACGGGCCACCAAAACGGGATTTAAGCTTTATCCTTGGAAGCAATCTATTTGCACTTAGGCAGATAGTTTGACTCTAAGGCCAGCTGGATCCAGTTTTTCCTCTTTTCATGCCTAATTGGATTTCCCCATTCGCCAGGTTGTCCCCCTTAGTCATTCTATCGATAGGGGAATGCTGTGTGCGGGCTGGCATCGGTTGCCACTGCACTTTACTCGGCGATATTTCCTGAGACTTTAGAGTTTTCGGAAAACTGTTAGATTCTCTTACTCTCCCGGCTGCCTCAATCCAGTTGTTTAGTAGGCCTGGAGTAGTAAATGTTGGAGCTGGTTCTGTTGAGCGGGTACTCTCTCCAACAATTTTTTCTGCTGAGAATTCTTTGTCAGCCCCCTTTCAAAAAACGCTTAACTGGTCATTCGTTGAGGTGGTCACGTCTCAGGGCGACATCGAGTAGTCTTTTCTGATGCTTTTTTTTCATTCACGATGAATAGGCATTGTATGACTATTGGATGTTTCCCCCGGAATGGGGTCCAATCTCTGGTTGGCCTTTTTCATTTGGTGGATGATACTTGATTTACACTTGGGGTGATGTACTATCATGAAGCTTACTCCCCCCGGGGTAGGCTTCGGTCTAGAGATGTTGAATCGGAGGGGCTTGAGTCGGCCTCGCAAGATTCTACTCTTTTTCCGCTCCTCGAACTCGCGTGCCCTTGGGGCTCAAGTGAGGGGGATATGGTGGGCTGGCGTGATTAGGGTAAACAGTGTGACTCAAGTCTTCCCTGTCCTTACGCGTGGGGTTTCTCGCAGAGTACTGTGGCCGTCGAGGGTTGGGTTTGGGTCTTTCAGGCCCTCTCAGTCTCCGCTCACCAGGGATGCCACTTCCTCTCGGCCCGTCAGGGGCCCAGAGGATGGCGATTGGGTCTAATGGCCCGAGCTGCTCTGAAGCTGTAGACCCTCAGACTTGGGAGTAAACCTCTCAGTTTTGCGCCGTTTTGTGCAAGAGGGGTGCGGTTTGGGACGTTATCCTCTAGGTACGTCGATTATCTGGACAGTTTTTTTTGCAGGAGCCACTCTTCAGGGGGCTCGGCAAATTATTCTCTGAGTAAGTTGTGTGCTTAGGTTTCATGCTATTTTGTATTGCCTGTGACCCTTGCGCTGCTCTGAATACTTCTGAATTGTTGAAACGTTCATATTCATTACTCATTTCGATTCACGCAATCCAAGTGTGGCTGTGACGTTGCCTCCTGCACGCCCCGAGTCCTCCTTGTACCTGTGCTAATCTGGCGGATGTTTAATGCAATTTGTTACCTCAAAATCGGAATTGAAGGTAAGCAGATTCTGTATGAGTATGTAAGAACAGTGGTGTTCTAATGACACGTAAGTAATGCTTGCTTTACCCTCTCCGATGTGATTCACGGCCCGTCCCGACCTGCAGGATGTTTATCTTGTGGAGGGGAAGACGAAAAGAGGAAGGGATTGTGGGTGTATGAGTCACTTGGGGGGGTGTGTATGACAGGGTGATCGAAATGAATATATTATTATGTGGGAATATATATTATGGGAAGGGTTCTGCATCTGCCTTAAAGACAATGCAATTGTTACAGCAAAATCGGAGAAAGGTAAGCAAGCATTCCTTACGAGTTCCTTAGAAACACACACTGTTTTAGCCATTTTGTGGGTCATCTAGAACTAAAATAGTCAACTAAACTGCCCAAATTCCAAAGTAGAGATTAACCGGATTCCGTTTTCATGCCAGTTAACAATTTAACTTATGCACAGTATAATTACAGTGCCATAGGATGCCGTGTATAAAAAAATTCCGGATCGGAATTTTATAAAAGTTGTGAGTTTTTATATTGAAGACTCTTGATTTGTGCCAAAAACCATCATTTTTCTTTTGGGCCGGGGGGAAAGGGAAGAAAAAATGGGGGGGGGGGGGGGGTTGATTAAGGTAAATGCCCCTCATGCCCTCCCCTTGGCACTGCCAATGCCCAAAAGACGCAGACAAAAAAAACCCATGGAACCCTCCCTAGGTTAAGGGAGTCTCTCCACCGGAACCAAGGGGTGGGTGACGCGTCACAGAGAACATTCAGAATGCGAAGGGACCACAGGCCAGCCGCATAGCCCTTGTGCAAATGCTAAATAACAACTGTCAGAAATCTGACCTCTTAAAGTCGGGACTCAGTAGATTTCGAAATATTATTTTTTGTGTAATAATGAAAAAAATAGATCAACTAGAACTAAAGATAATTAATAATAATAACTAAAAATGAACAATTCCGAAATTAGAGATGAATGGATTTTTTCGTTTTTTTGTTGCACAGTAAAAACAAAAATTTTTGTGTAGTAGTACTCCAATAGGATACTGTGTTATAAAATTCCGGCTCCCGAATTTTATAACAAAGTGTGATTTTCTATATGAAGGAATTCGATTTTTTTATAAGCTTAGCAATTTCACACAGTGCTTAGGATATGGACAAAGCATTATGTATATGCAAAAAATTGGCAATTGAGGGCGCCCTCCCTCAGGAAATCTCTGAGTCGGCCTTAAGTTCAGGGCGCACAAGCAGGACCACGTGCATTCCAAGAAGCAAGCACAAAACATTAGAGTGGGTCCCTTTTTCAGCAAAAAAATGGTATAGATATGGGTTTTCTATTCCAGACTCTCGGAGGCACGTCCTACCCAAATCAAACTGTGAAATCGCTCTCACCACCTCCCGGAATATTTTATCGATTACCAACCGTAGGGGTTGCAGTGATAAAGTCTCAATAAAATGAGAATGTGGAAAATGTTGGGACAGGTCTCAGTACATATGATTTTGATTACATTACATTGTTATGAGTTCCCACAGTTTGTTGGCAGGCTTATAGAGACAACGTTGTGTGATGTGGTCAGCCATTACGGCGGCCTGGAAATATTTCCCACGGTGTATTCTGTGTCACAGGGACTGAAAGATATATCTAAACTTGATACTGCGTGAGAAAAAGACGTATCAGTCCGGCCATAGAAAATGTGTGTTAAATAAAACTAAAACTCAAATATCTACAAAGGGGTTCTATGAATGTTTTTGCACAGAGTATCCGTACGACTTGAATGTGTTTCGTAATTGGGTCTGAACTATAGAACCTAGCGAGAAAATTGCACATTTATTTTTTTTATTGGGGACTCGTGCTGCAGAACGGAATTAAGTGAAACACGCAATCCCTACGGTCGCATCCATTTTTCCCACATTGCCTTTCAATATTTTTCCAGTTCTGAGAATTTTTAAACACTGGTTTCAATTACGCCACATGCCAGGTACACAGTCAGAAAAGTTTGAAATCGTAATTTTCAATTCCTGAATGGTGTTATGGCAACAAGGCTCAAGTGGAATTTACAAATAGGTGAAATGAAGGTAGATTGATGCAGTGGTTGAGACCTTTGCCCCCACGCTCCTGGTATAGCATTACCAACTAATTGGCTGACATGTGGGAAGTGGTGAACTTGCCCGGTTATAATAGCAGCCACTTTATACGAAGCAGGTAAAACTAACCACTCATTTACATGGGGCAAAATGAGGCTTGGTCAAATATTGGTTAATTTTCTTTAAATCTTTTGCAAAGATTTGGAGGGACAGTGATGATGGGTAGAATGGAGATGGGACAACCTATTTGTATCTGTAAATAGATATACCCTTAATTAAGGGAGACTAAACATAATTATGATAGGTTTTTTATTGTTTTATCCAAATTGAAGTATTGGTTTCTTTTAATTATTTTGTTATAGCCAAATTATTTTACAGTGCTAATTTTTAGGCAGAATCTATGACGAGCGAAAATCCAATTCAAGCACGCGAGATCAAGTAAATGATACAACCCGAGAAAGTAAATTGATAAATATTATATATAAGTGGAGAAACTGGCGAGCACAGAAACTAAATAAGACGAAAAATACACGGTCTCGAACCCGGAGCCTATCGCATTCTAGAGAGTGAGAAATACCACTGCCTCCTGGGCCACAGAAAGAATGTGTTAATGTGGATACCAGTGATACGAGCACTAATGTATTTCAGTCTTTATTTCAGAGTTTCAAGCGGCCGTAATAGTATTTTTTTATATTATAGAAATGGAGGACCTTATATGCATGATTCTAGCAGAAGACTATGACGAAGCGAAAACACATCAATTCAAGGCACGCGAGGATCAAGTAAATGCATTACATACCCGAGAAAGTAAATTGATAAATATTATATATAGCTCGGAGGAACTGGCGGCCAGAACTAAAAAGACGACAAAATTACACGGTCTCGAACCCGGAGCCTAGACTGGAATCATGCATATAGGTCCTCCCATTCTTTGAATATAAAAAAAATATAATTACGGCGCCGCTTAAAACTCTGAAATAAGACTGAAATACATTGAGTGCTCGTTCACTGGTATCCACATTACACACAGTCTTCTGTGGCCCAGTGGTATTTCTAACGCTTAGCATGCGAGGGGCTCCGGGTTCGAGACCGTGTATTTTTCGTCTTATTTAGTTCTGTGCCGCCAGGTTCTCCGAGCTTATATAGAATATTCTCAATTTACTTTCTCGGGTATATACTTGATCCTCGCCGTGCATTGAATTGAGTTTGCTTCGTTCATAGATTCTGCTAGAAGCATATAAGGTTCCTCCCATTACTAATATAAAAAAAATATAATACGGCCGCTTGAAACTCTGAAATTAAGACTGAATTACATTAGTGGCTCGTTCACTGGTATCCACATAACACAGTCTTCTGTGGCCCTAGGTAGTGGGATCTCACGCCTAGAATGCGAGAGGCTCCGGGTTCGAGGGACGTTTGTATTTTCGTCTGTATTTAGTTCTGTGCTCGCCAGTTTCTCCGACTATATATAATTTTATAATTTACTTTCTCGGGTGTATCATTTACTTGATCCCTCGCGCTGCATGAATATGAGTTTCGCTTCGTATAGATTCTGCTAGAATCATGCATATAAGGTCCTCCCCTTCTATAATATAAAAAAAATATAATTACTGGTCCGCTTGAAACTTCTGAAATAAAGACTGAAATACAGTAGTGCTCGTTCACTGGTACCCACCTTCAAACACAGTCTTCTGTGGCCCAGTTGGTATTCTCACGCCTAGGAATGCGAGAGCTCCGGGTCGAGGACCGTGTATTTTCGTTCTTTATTTAGTTCTGTGCTCGCCAGTTATCCGAGATTAATATAATATTTATCAATTACTTTCTCGGGTTGTATCATTTACTTGATCCTCGCGTGCATTGAATGAGTTGCGCTTCGTCATAGGATTTGCTAGAATCACGCATATAAGTCCCTCCCATTCTATAATATAAAAAAAATATAATTACGGCCGCTTGAAACTCTGAAATAAAGATGAATAAATAGTGTCGTTCACTGGTATCCACATTAACACAGTCTTCTGTGGACCAGTGGTATTTCTCACGCCTAGATTTATGCGAGAGGCTCCGGGTTCGAGGGACCGTTTATTTTTCGTCCTTATTTAGTTCTGTGCTCGCCAGTTTCCCGAGCTATATATAATATTATCAATTGTACTTTTCTCGGGTTGATGAATTTACTTGAATCCCGCGTTTGAATGTAATTGAGTTTCGCTTCGTCAAGATTATGCTAGAATCATGCACATAAGGTCCTCCCATTCTATAATATAAAAAAAATATAATACGGCCGCTTGAAGCTCTGAAATAAAGACTGAAATACATTAGTGCCTGTTACACTGGTATCCAATTAACACAGTCCTTCTGTGGCCCAGTGGTATTCTCACGCCTAGAATGCGAGAGGTCCGGGTTCGAGGCGTTTGTATTTCGTCTTTATTTAGTTCTGGGCTCGCCAGTTTCTCCGAGCTTATATATAATATTTAGTGCTAATTTTTGACAGATGTCTACTTTCCAAATACATTTGGACATTCACTCTTGCACGGGGTTTATATGCTGAAAATACTCTACTTTGTGAGAGGGAAAAAATAAAAATGCCAGTGTATAATAGAAAAAAATATAATTGCTGAAAAAGTGGGAAAAAATAACCATTTTAAAAATAAGTTCCTGCCTGTAACATCACTCCTTTCCAATATATGACCGAGGCTTACATTTTATGTCAAGTTCTAGTTGTCTCTGTTGCATGTTTTTCAATTCTTTTCATTTACAATTGTGTTAGAAAGAGACACAAATAAAAGCAACATTAAAGCACACAAAATATAA
>JAMKCH010080602.1:0-63833 GCA_023653785.1 Ophioderma brevispina | reverse complement strand
TCAGCCCTATAGAGAGAGCACGCTTGCATTTGCTCTTCTCCGCCCTTTTTAGAGAGCATGATGCATTTGCTCTCTTACTCAGCCCGATTAGAGATAGCATACTGCATTTGCTCTCTTACTCAGCCCTATAGAGAGAGGCACGCTTGCATTTTGCTCTCTTACTCAGCCCTATGAGAGGAGCACGCTTGCATTTGCTCTCCTACTCGGCCCTATAGAGAGAGCACGCTTGCATTTGCTCTCTTACTCGGCCTTATAGAGAGAGCACGCTTGCATTTGCTCTCTTACTCAGCCCTATAGAGGAGCACCTTGCATGTGCTTCTCTTACTCGCCCTATAGAGAGAGCACACTGCCATTTGTCTATTACTCAGCCCTTAGGAGGCACACTGCATTTGCTCTCTACTCAGCCCTATTAGAGAGAGCACACTTGCATTTGCTCTCTTACTAGCCCTATAGAGAGAGCACACTTGCATTTGCTCTTTACTCAGCCTAGAGAGAGGGCCCACACTTGCTTTGCTCTCTACTGCAGCCTATAGAGAGGGCAACACTTGCATTTGCTCTCGACTCACCCGATAGAGAGGGAACACTTGCATTTGCCTCTCTTACTCAGCCATAAGAGAGGGAACACTTGCCATTTGCTCTCTTACTCAGCCCTATAGAGAGAGCACACTTGAATTGCTCTCTTACTCAGCCCCTTATAGAGAGAAGCAAACTTGCATTGCTCTCTTACTCGGCCCTATAGCAGAGGGCACACTTGCATTGCTCTCTTATCGGCCCTATAGAGAGAGCACACTTGCAATTTGCTCTCTTACTCGGCCCTATGAGAGAGAGCACGCTTGCATTTGCTCTCTTCACCGGCCCTATCGGGAGAGCACGCTTGCAATTTTTTTTTTGCTCTCTTACAGCCTATAGAGAGAGGCCCGCTTGCATTTGCTATCTTCTCGCCTTTATAGAGGAGCACGCTTGCAATTTGCTCTCTCTCTCAGCCCTATAGGAGCATGCTTGGAGTTGCTCTCTTACTCAGCCAATATAGAGAGGGCACACTTGCTTTGCTCTTTACTTCAGGCCCTAATAGAGAGGGCACACTTGGATTTGCCTCTTACTCAGCCTATAGAGAGGCGCACACTTGCTATTTGCTCTCTTAATGCCCTATAGAGAGCGACGCTTGCATTTGCTTCTCTTACTCAGCCCTATAGAGAGGGACCCTTGAATTGCTCTCTTACTCAGCCCATAGAGAGGGCAGGCACACTTGCATTTGCTCTCTTACTAAGCCCTATAGCGAGAGGCATCTTGCATTTGCTCTCTTACTCAGCCTAGTAGAGAGAGGCCGCTTGCATTTGCTCTCTTACTCGGCCTCTATAGAGAGAGCTGCTTGGTTTGTTTTACTCAGCCCTAAGAGAGAGCACACGTGCATTTGCTCTCTTATCAGCCCTATGAGAGAGAACCACTGCATTTGACTCTCTTACTCAGCCTATAGAGAGAGCCCATTACTGGCATTTGCTCTCTTACGCAGGCCCTATGGAGAGGCATGCTTGGATTTGCTCCTTATCGCCCTATAGAGAGGCACCTTGCATTTGCTCTCTTACTCAGCCCTATAGAGAGAGCATACTTGCATTTGCTATTTACTCAGCCCTATAGAGAGAGCACACTTGCATTTGCTCTCTTACTCAGCCCTATAGAGAGAGCATACTTGCTTTGCTCTTACTCAGCCCTATCGAGAGAGCATACTTGCCTTTGCTCTCTCCTACTCAGCCCTATAGATGAAGAGCATTACTTGCATTTGCTTCTTACGTCAGCCCTATAGAGAGAGCAGCCTTGCCTGTGCTCTCTTACTCAAGCCCTATAGAGAGAGCATACTTGCATTTGCTGTTGTGCATAACAGAAACTATTAAATCTTCTTTTATTACATACAATGTCATTTTTGATGACTCATTAGTTGATCATGGTTTTATTTTGATTGTCATTGCAGCTAAAAAGGCTGAATTTTAGTATTACTCTACAAGGTAGGATTAAGCCTTGAATAAAAATCTGTATGCAAACAAGGTATTAGGCACTTGACCTATCGGCACAGTTTCAAACACTTGAGTTTACATTCTACCCACAGGTTGTTAAAACTTCTACTCAGTTATAAACTGTTTGAAAATTTTCATTACTGATATTGCATTGTGGATATGCATGTGTGGTCCAGTTGATTGCTGCTTGACTCATAATCCACTGTTAGAAGTGCCACGTAATAGGATTTCATTCCCAGCAATCGGTCAAACAAATGACAGGAGCCTAACAATTATACAGGTTTGGAAAAAAGTTTAAATGGAGGGGATGGCCGATTTTAAGGATATGAAGTTTTCATGTTAATAGATTGGTCTTCCACTCCAAAACCCCATTTTGTAAAGTTTCGCGCCGTATTTCAATCCGTTTTGTTGCGGGAGCTAAAACCGTGAGTTGGACCCATAGAGTATGTGTAAAATATACTATTGGTCGACCAAAATGGGGCACCATTTTCGCTCAATAACTCCCCACACAAACCAAACATACTTTAGCATCAAGATTTCACAGGGTAAATGAGAAAAATAGATTAGCTTTCTTCTGAATACGGAAAAGTTGACCACTTCCGGTTTCGATAAAATCTGGGGGTTCTGGGGACGAGGCTATTAGCGATCGGGCCATGGACCATTTAATAGCCACAATTAAAAATAATAATCTAACCAAACAAATCGTCATGTGAGTGCAAGGAGGTCATAAGTGCAATAGCTGCCATGTATTAGGTTGCCTAAGAACCATTTTAAGAGCCGCTGACAAAAGACTTTGCATAATAATATGTTTGATGGAATCTGACAAATTGGCAGCTATTGCAATTATGACCTTGCACTCACCAAATGAAGTAATTCATAGAATGATTTTGTCATCACTAACATGAGCATTCTGTCTCCATGCCTTATATTCTCTGTTAGGTCTAGAACCTGTTGCATTACTTGGCCTTTGGGACTCCGATGAAAGCAAAAAAATAAAACATACCAATCTTAAAGTTTAATTTGCCTGCACATGCCAACAAAGAATCAAAACTGCAGCTAACTGCTGCATATTGACAATACCACCGAGACAACTCCATACATGCAGGCCAGTATAGTGTTTGAATTCTACAATTAATACAGCAGTGTCTGTTAAAATTTTGGTCAAAATGAAACGAATTCATAATGAACAGAGATGGTGTGCTGCAGAGGGAAACACTTGACATGTATATAATGTAAGCAAATTAAATGTTCCTACAATGCAGTTTGTAGTATGTGGAGATTAGAAAAGGTGGAAATGGGGTGGGAAAAAGTTTATAGGTGGATGCCTTGAAAGTGGTTTCAGGCCAAGGGTGGCTATATAGGGAAGTGGTTCAGATATGCCGGCCCTAAGACCACCATTTTGTTCTTCTCCAGCAGTTTATAAAGAAATTGTTAAGAATAATTCAGTTCTTGTCCCTTTTTGGAAAATGTTTGACTCAGAAGCTCAACGTGACCCCTAATTTTAGTTCAAAGCCCTGTATATTTCTTAAATCTAAGTCCAATTAAGACCGTATAGAGAGCACAAAAACAGTTCCCAAGCCCCCCACGTTCAGAAATATGGGCCAGGGTAGCCAGAGGGGCGGGGGGCAGGCGCGGCCCCAATAATTGATTTCGTCGGTTAAAATGAGCCCGTCGGTTCACTCGAAAAATTCAGGTCATGGCACTTTCAGGCCGGAGTCGGCCAAAAGTATAGGTGTAAAGTTCAATGGACAGCGTGCGACAAGTACTTTTAACAAATAGTACAAAAATCAGCCTCAGAAGACATTTAACGCATATAAAAACCAAAATTTTCAGGGGGCTTGCCCCCTCGGCCCCCCACCGGGGCTTCGCCATAGACCCCAACAGGGGCCCTAAGGCGGGGCCCTCGACCCTACCCATTTTCTGTCGGCTGAGATGGACCACGCCCCCCCCACCCCCCAATATTGAAAATCCTAGCTACGCCACTGGATCGGGCCCAAATGCCTACTGAAAAAAATGTTCAGGATAAAACGCAGTATATACAACATGTGCAATGAAACAAATGTACATGTTTGTGTGTGCTTATATGCACGTTTAGAGATGTAGGTAAACATGAATAGTAACCCTCTGTTTCCATCTAGAGTGATGTTTATTGGGGTTAGGGTTTGAAATAAGGTTAGGGTTTGTTTGAATAAGGTTAGGGTTGAATTAAGGTTAGGGTTTGGAATGAGGTTAGGGGGTTGTATTAAGGTTAGGGTTTGAATTACAGTTTAGGGCTAGGAATTTGAACGTTAAAGGTTAGGATTAGGGCATGGTGTATCCAGTGTATACCATTATGTTTCTTTATTGCATGGGTTATATCCAAATGTTGACATACAGGGTGTCTCAGAAAGAACGTTACCCCCCCCAGAAAAGGCCATTTTTACTTACTTACTCAATTCTTATCCTTGTTTTAGATTTATATTTTGAAACTATGTAGTTTTGTGAACTATGGTGAAAAACAAGAAAGAAAACGGTGAAAAAACAATACCAAACAATGAGTATTTCCCTAAAATTGATACAAACTTACTTTTGTCCCGGCTCGCATTAGTCATAAAAACACCATGGATTGCCAATATCCCGCTAAAAATGTTTAAGACCCGCCTGGCCAATAATACTCTCAAAATTTCAAGGTCCGTTGCTGGCTGGATTTAGAATTTTTTGTTCAGTTCTCTACGCAAAGCAGCATTATTTGCGGCTGAACGTCCTGTTCGTTGAGATCATATCTCTCTCCTTGACTTCTTTGGGAGGCTGCCCTGCTCCAGAATTTTTTCTGTTCTCCTTTGCTTGCCATCTACTGGGAAACCTACATGACGGAAACGTTTATAACCATTCACGATGAACGATGGTCCTTTACACCCAAGAGTTCAGTAGAATATGCCATTGTAGGAGTTATGCCCAATGCCATTATTTGGAAAGTGCGCTTACTTTAAATAAACCAAATTCATATCTGCATTATGATGGGAGACGTGTGAGGGCATATAGGTCACTTAATTTGCAGAACAAATTTAAGTGAATGTTCAGGTGCTTTTTTAGGCATTACTGCGACCGAATTAATTAAATCTAGGACTATGTGTGCCCAAATCATAAGAAATTACAATTACACTGTTTCTCTTCTCTGCTATTGGTAGCCGGGACAAAGTATGTTGCATCATTTTTTTAGGGAAATCGTCCATTGTTTGGTTTTTTTTAAACTCGGTTTCGTTCCTTGTTTCACCATAGGTCAAAAGAGTATATATTTTCATAATATAAGCTAAAAACAAGGATAAGAATTAATAAGCAAAAATGGCCGTTTCAGGAGGGTAACCTTCTTTCTGTTCTGAGACAACCCTGTAATCAAACTAGATCTATTATCATTAAAATCAGCCAATTTTAATGTTTATCTTCCATTGCATTTCATGGTTCTGAGCTACACAAATTAAATCCATATCTTTGGAATCATAAGTCCAGTTGAGATAGGAGGGTTTTCAGTCAAAATAAAGCCCTCCAAATGGCACAAAACTAAACTAAATTTTGATTTTGCTCAATAATTCACTCATTTTTTTTTATTCATCACAAATGGCAAATATTAAATAATTTACAACCACTTAGATAATTTGGGACCATGGTTAGGATTAAGGTTTAAGGTGTGGGGCATGCTGCATATATTCAAGTTACATTTGAAGTAAAACATGCAATTGAAATATATATTACATTCAGGATTCAAAATCACCATCATTCAACCTGATAAACAACTACTGCTTATATTTTAACATGCAATGAAATATATATTTACATTCAGATCAACAACCAACCAATCATCAACCTGATAAAACACTATGCTTATATTTTTAGGCTGTAGTGTGGTTTGATCATCACAACATGATGGTTGATAGATAAATACAACATTATATATGAAAACTGTGGTTACCTAGTTTGGCGTTGAAACATAGCTCTCACGTTTGATGTTAATATTAGCACTGCTGCAGCTATGTATATAGTCTTCATATAATTTCTTGAAACAAGGGGAGCCGGCATCTGTTTATGTAAATTAGATGGTGAGTATACAAAACACTTATGAGTCCCATGTTTTGACCATCAAGCAGCCACACTTACAGTTCTCAAGCAGTTTATGTTCATGTTCCCATAATTTTGTTTTAGAAATAATGAGAATATTTAAAAGCATATTTAAACTACAAATTAGTGTGAAAATACCACCTTCTGTGGATTCTTTTTCTATACTACAAAACTGCTTTTATGGTGTTCATATTCTTGATGAAACTTATGCAATGACTTTATAGGCCTATAATCCAGACAGAACTTGGATTATTAGGATGGACTGGCAGAAGTATTACATATTTAAGAAATCGTAAATAAGAAAGTTAAGAAAGTTCTTCAAATTTTATTTTTGGGATTTTTTAATTATTGTTTTGGGTCGTTTGGTAAATTTGATTGGCATTTAAATTTTACCCAGCAGACCTATGTCTAACCCCCCCCCTTTTGGGTGGGGGTATTTCTTGCAATTCCTGAAAGTGAGGTTGGCTTTCATAACAAACATACTTAACAGACAGTGTATTATTATACAAGGGCTATTCATAACATGTATTTCAAATACCATGTTTCCCATACAGTAGCAGAAGTTATAGATCTGTAAGTGCACCCAATATGCAGTAGGACTTTTAATTTGATTTGCAGCTTCCAAATAATGGCTAATTTTACCCAAAAAAAAAATGCAAAAAAATCAAGGCGATTTTTATACAATTGATCACTAAGCGTTCTGGTGTGCAAGTGTGAGATTTGACCACCACTATGCTCCTGGGGAATAGGCTGTGAAACTGTTCCAGAGGGAGCTATTCATTATATTGAGCGATGACCACAATAGCAGTAGCGATTTATTCGTAAATGGTATCAAGGATTAGAATTGCAAATCTGGGCACACCAATCCTGCTGGTTGGTGGTTAGGTATCTGACTCATGATACAGTGGTCTCGGGTTCGGGGAATCTCGATACTGCCTCTTTTAAAATATATAAAATGTTCATTAGTTTTAAGGTAGAGGGGTTAAAATTCTAAGTCCAAAAAAGATAGAAAAATCAATAGCTGGACTTTGAGGTTATGAAGGGAGACCTGCTCTGGACCATGGGTCGTGGTAAAAAACTACCGATGCTTCGTGTGTGAGAATCTTTCAGAGAAATCGGTTACATAACATCTACGGCTGAGCAAGTGGCGTGTACAATGATGCATTGAGTGTTCACTGATATCACAAAACAACAAAAATGCTCAGAGTTAGAAAAAGAATCCTCAAAATGTAAAAAATCAGTGTAAAGGTCCTGGAAATGCTTTGGTATGGTGATGGTTAATTTTTTTCAAGGATAGAGGCTGTGGTTTCAAACCCAAACAGTAGAGACAAACATGTGTACTATGGCATCTCTCCACCAAAAATGTAAATGGAGGCTACATAGGGAGAAGTCACATCTAAAAAAAAATGCTGATAGACACTTCACTTTGAATTGTGCCTGGTTGTGGCAAAAGATCCTGATATTTGAGTGCAACTGCAAATAACCACTAATTAAAAGTTTACTGATATTAGGGTGAAGTGTCAAGCTAACTAACCAACATACATGTTTTCTCTTATAAAGAGACAACTTCGCCAAATGTCTGTGTTTGAGTACATATGCATGGACAACATTAAAATCTGTGTGGAAACTGGGATATACCAACATTTCTTCGGATGACTGGAAAGTCCTCAATGAATTGACAAACAAAATGTGCCCTTCACCTGTTTTTTACTTTGTATCCATGGCACAAGTCCCTCAACAGCCAGTAGATTGGCATGCCCCATCATTTCATGGACCTTTAAAAAAGCAGAGTTACCCTCCAGAATCTTGCGAATTAGAAAAACCTGCAACCCTTTTGTGATATACCAGCAACCAACCCACTACTCTACATGTGTTGAACTTGATGGCCTTCCATACTTACCTGGGGAATCGGGTGTTTGTCTCTCTCTGATAGATGTTTACTCTAGAGTCGTTGGTGTTGGGGCTGAAGGGCTGGACGGTAAAATGGGTCAGAAATCGCCCTCCTTATGGGCCTTTTTCTGAAGGAGGTAGGGGTTCCTTTTTCTTGATGCTCCTGTGTTTAGATCGAGTGATGGGGGAAGATGTGTTATTTAGCATTGTGTGGTAAGCCTTGTGGACAATGCAGTGCCGGTAAAGAGGTTAAAACAGACACAAACTGTGATAAAATCAAAAAGAACTTTGCAATAATATGTGACAGGTGGTTTTTTATCAATTATTCATGGATTTTGTGTTAAATTCTAAAACAAATCAGGGTTATTTTTATGGACCTGGAATGAACTATCTGAAAATTGGTTTATGCCATTGTTAATTGCGACAGATTAATCAATGACTTGTTTTTTGATTGAAAAATTTATAATAAAAATTCTGATATGTAGGAACTAACTTCTTTGGATATTCCACCTTTCCTGTCATGCCCACCTCATTATGTAATGTCCCACAAGTAATGCAAATTGCTGAGTGGATTGAGCATCGTATTTTCAATGGAGTGCATATGGCTAAGTCTTTTTGCTGGGGAAGTTAGTACAACTTCACACTGTGCAAATGCAGCGGCCTAACAAATCCACAGGAACCGCCGGTCCCAGAAATTTTTGACCCCCGTCGCAGAAATTTTAAGCTTCCGAAAAAAAAATATTTTTTTTTTTTTTTCAAAGTATAATATCCTCAATTTGTTACTTCTCCTCAAGACTTTGACAAGAAACATTTCCTAAGCATCAATAACTCTGTGTCCAGGTTTACACATTGGCCATGGGAGCAACTGAAAAAATTGTTTCATTTTGATTACATCTTCGCAGAAGTAAACCATTTTCCACTATAAATAATAATTTTATAATTACCAGTTTATTGGTTATGGCAATTGTAAAGGTTGCACATTTTCGTAACATAACAAAATACAATCTCAATTTCTTTCTGAATATCAGTGATCAGTGGATGTACATCATGATACCTTGACTCAAGCAAATAATGGCAATTTATTGACATTAAATCCACCTGCTATTCAGCGGACAATACATTTCAGATTCCCCTTGTTTAGTTGGAACTCAGAGCCTTGTAATGTCCAAACCCCGCAGTTGAATATAGTCAGGCGTATAGACTGGTTTATACCTGCCCATTTTTGGGTAGATGTTCACATAGACTCCAATTATTCAGATGGAGGGATTGCCTTTGATTCCGTTCATCACTGTATGATTTGTGCAGTAGTCACAGACGGAATCAATGGCAAACTCCTTTGTCTACTTGGGACTTCAATATGAAACTTCTACCACATTTTGGATTGAGCTGGACTCGTTCGCGATAAAAATTAAACTTTGAGGTTCTACGGAGTTCCATAATTTTTGACTGTATATTTCATTATCCATTTATTGAAAAAAGAAACTAATGTGAACAAAACTCACCGTGGATATGTTGCTTGGTAAGCTGTGACCTAAGATTTTTGTGCAGAACCAAGATCCATAACTTATTGCGGGACCTCATTTCTATTCAATTTACCACCAGATATTTAGAAAAATGCAAAAGAAGGGGGTCTAGCGACCTATGCTAACAACACAGTAAATTGGCAAGAAATGGGGTTATGGGACAAGTTACTGTAAGTTAAGTTTCGTTTCTGCACGAAGATGTTAGGTCACAGTCTGCCAAACAAATTTCTTTCATGATTTTTTGTTCATCTTTTGTTTCCTTTTAGGAGAAATGATGAAATATATGGTCAAAGTTAATTGAACGCACAGTAGAAGCCTAAGATTTTTTATTCGTGAAAGAGGATGAGTATCTTGCGCTTTGCGTCATGAAAAAAAATAGCTCTATCTTAATCTGGTGATGGGCACCTGAAATCCTTTTTATCTGGAAGTACAAAGCCATTGTTATTACCCATACAGTTAAACAGTAATTTGTAGTGCTTTATCCTCTGCATACTGAGCGGATTTACTGGATATCAACAGTGCTATTATTTGCTCGAGTCAATGCTGCATGATGGACATCTACTGGTCACTGATATTTAGGAAAAGAAATTGTGATGACATTTTATTCATTTTCAATCAAATGTGCAACTTTTGCACTTGACATATCCCAGAGTATTGAAAGGTATAATTAGACAATATTAACTGAGCAGAAATCTGTTACTTCGCCGATATGCGTAACCAATGTCCTAATGCAAGCATCTTTCTCTCTTTGATCCCATGGAGTAAAATTGATCAATATGTAAAATGATAGTTTCTACCATCACTTTTCTCCCGACTTTTAACAAAAGTCGCATTATATTTAATTATGGAAGTCGTCAAAATCTACCACTACAAAGGTGTTATAATCAATAGATATCTCATGCAGTACCAGAGAAGTACCCTAAGGAGGTACCTACATTTTCATTGAAAAAGGTTATACTACAGTCTGATTAATAATTTGTTGGAGAGAATCGAACACACACGAGCGTGGACTGCGTGAGCCAGGAAGAACATCGCACCTCGTTTCGCGATGCACAATTGGTCGAAGAATGCGCCGAACCTCTGCGTAGCTTGTTGCGCTTACATGAGGTGTGTGTATCTCCTGTCCAAGTAATTATTAATCCCACTATAGTTCTAGTTGTAGCACGTGCGTGTGATTGTCTTTTGGGCTGCCAGCCTGTTAACAATTCTTTGAAAATATGAAAATACACAAAATTAGACATTTCAGGCCTTTCCCAACCTCGTACAGCAACCAAATTTAAAATTTGGTCATTTTTTTTCAAAAAGAGTGTTGCCAAATTGAATAAATTATCATATTTTTACTAAATCTAGTGATTTTTAAGGGATTTTCACATGCATTTTAAGATTTGTTGAGTCATTTAGCCATTAAAAATTAAGGAAAACATTTATCCTATGAAATGGCTACTGGAAACAAAGCTTATGAGATATTATAGAATACTAAATACCATTACACCCCACAACATTCAATACCCCAGGGGTGCTCTCCTAGTTCTTTGAGGGGTGGAAAAAAACAAAAATAAGTTACTGACAAAATCTACATGTTGGATGCTATGAACCTGTGATTTGTTTTGGAACCCAATTCTAATTGCTATTTTTAATATGTGGGCACTCATGCAAACTGAATTGTCTATTCGACCAGGTAAAAAAAAAGTTCCGTCCCTCAATCAAATTTGAAAAAAGTTGGCCTAGCCAAATGAATTAAAAATACTTTTATGGGGCCTTCGGCCTTTTTATGGTCATGCTGAATGTGGTTCTAAAATTTACACCAAAAATTTCAAAAATAGGTCCAGTTGGCACCAGAGGCATCAAATAGGCCCCTAACCTTGTCTATCCAGGCTGAAAGGACTTCACACTACACACTTGTGATGTGCTCTTTTTGCACACATATTTTGGCAGAAAATTTTGCTTATTTATATGAAAGGGTCCCAGAAAAGGTGAACATTTTTTGTAGGCTTGGTACAACATTGTCTCTTATTTTTTCAGAAACAATTTTTCAAGCATTGGCGACACAATTTGGACAACTGCTATAAGTATGGACATGCAAGAGCTATTACCCATCTGCAAAATCAAAAAATCACATTTGGCTGAATCTTACCATCTAGCCTACAAAAGTCACTTTCTATGTTATACGCCCTCTATATGCCCCATTTTCCTTCCATAGAAAGACGCGTAAAACTAGATTTTTTAAGAAAAATCACATTTGCACACAATGAAATTCATAAACTTTACAAGGATGTGATCAGTGGAATAATATCAAACTCATGTTGTTAAAGTGTGTCGCCATTGATATTTTTTTGTTTTTATTTTGTTTTTGTCATAATAATGAGACTTTCACAACACTGTGAACTTATATGTGCTGTTTTTTGGTTGTCTGACATTATATTAACAAACAAAATGATTTAAAAATATTGAAATATTAGGGCAGTGTGAACCTTCAGTTTTTCCATCCTCCGAGTATCTTATTTTGGTTTGTACTTGGCAAATATTTATTATTGTATGTAAAAAGTAATACATTTCTAGAAAGGAAATTGGACGATGAACCCAATGATGGCATCAGAGATTAATGTAAAACTCCCCGTATTTTGAGAAAAATACTAAAAAAAACAAAACACGATTTTGCCCCAAATTTTCAGACAGCAAAACAAAACAATTTTGAATTATTTCATGAATTTTCTTATGTTTTTTGTTAGAAACAAGACAAATTTGTCTAAGGACTGTTTTTTTTTTTTTTCATTTTTTAAAAATAGAGCTTACTTTTCGATATAAGGAAAATGTCCAAAAAAGTGTGGATTCTACTTTTCTTTTCCAAAATTTTGAGTATATATATGGAGAATATATTTAGTTAGAAATCGAAAAATGGAAAAATTGAGAAACCGTCCCTAGAGAAACTGATTGCTATCGTAGACATGTTAAATCCTTACCTTTGACTACTTCGGTTTTTGGAGTTATCTTGTCCGAAAATTTACCAAATTTTGTTCGAAAATTGAAACTTGAGAAAATCCGTGTTTTTATGTAAAAAGGTGACTTGACACGCCCTTCCAGCTGTCTCTTTCCTCAAATAACTTTTATCTTTGAAACTTCAACATTGAGTATCGTTGTGCAAGTGAATTGAAAATACATCTTTTATGCACTATTGAACCACATATTTTGTTCCACTCCAAGAAATTAGAAGAAATTGAATTTCATCTGGTCTCAATTAGCGCTTTGTTTACATTTTCAAATATTATTTTTTCGTTTTTCCAAGATGCGTTCGCCAAAAGTACCTTAAAACACGCGCACTCATCATTACGCGGCAAAAATTCCACCGCGCCGACGCGATGGATGCGTCTTTGCGCCTGACAGGCGTGAATGTGCTTTACATTTCCCGCCGTTTTTGAACCCAAGCGGTTTTTTGTGACTTAAATGGTCAAATATTCTGTTAAAATCGGGCAAAAATACAGCTCACAGGATTGGCTGCAGTGGATAACCTTTGTGGGTAACGATAGAACCTTTTGATGTTTAAAATGGGGCAACAAATCAAGAAATCGTGTAAAACAAAAGCACCATGGTTGACACTATGCCCTTAATTTAAGACTGTGACTGTTGCACATTTTGATTTTATAAATACTGACAGCATATCACACTGTGGATTCAAAAAGTAGAGTTTCCAGTAGCTTAAGTTAGTAGGAGCCTTATGTTGAGAAGGAAGAACATAAGAAGCTAATTATTCCAGTCTAAGACAAGTTTGAACGATCTTGAAGCCTAATCTGTATTATGCAAAATCTCTTTTTATTATTCATAATTAATTTACAAACAACTATAGCAACATTCTGTATCAAATTATTGAGTATATAGTCCTAGACAACTTAATTTTCCATTTTCAAATCAGCAAAGGAAGACTCCAAGGAAATGCAAGAAAGTCAGCACTATATACTAATGAGTGTTATTTAAGTAGATGGTAGCCCAGTTCAGAAAGTTTCAGAGGGGGGGTGTCCCTTACAAAAAGGGAAAATGTGTTCATATTGGAAAGATAGGATGACACCATTTTTAGGGAGGTTTGGTTTACACTAGCATGTAACTTGATAAAGTAGTTTGGTGGACCCTGTGAAATGTTGTAACAAACTATAATTATATATAAAATTAAGTGTTTTATTGTTTTTTTGTGGTTTTAAAATTTTGTTTGTAAACTATATAGCACAATAAGAATCCCAATGGGAAGGTGCAAGATAAAGGAACAAAGCAACAATGTTTTTAATTCCTAACTTGTATTTGAAAATTACCTCAAAGAAAAATCATTGAAATTGAATGCTTTTTAATTGTAAATTTCTTTTGAATTTGCTCCAATATATCTGGGACTTATATAGGGGAAAATGTGTACACATTGAATGTGTAACACAAATGGGAATGGCATCGAAATAAAAACTCTTTCATTTGATTTAGAGGTGACCTGAGAAACTGCAATTATTTTTCTGTCTCAAATTTTCACCAAAACATGCTAGGAAAATATTTAAAGGGAGGTGTATGTCATGCATCCCAGTTCCTCATGCATGTGGCAAGTATAATACAGGGTTTGACTTGAAACTTTGACACTTGGATTTATAAGCTGTTAGGGAGTTCTTTGTAGCATTACAATCAAAGGATGTTCTATAGCTTCCACACTAGAAAACTCCAAACAATGTTTTCCATTTACTCAGTACCCAAAAAGTTAAGGACAGTGCTATGCACACCTGGTGGTTTAAAGGAAATCATATTCCATCATGAACCAGCATACACAGAGTTGCCACAAAACTGAAAAGTTTGTGTGTTAGCTACGACAATATGTCCGTGATTTACTCCTTTTGGACAACGAAAATTGTTTAGTTGACATGTTTTAAGGGTTGGCCCCTGACCGCTCGTAAATCCAGATGCCGGCATGTGTTGAAATTGAGTCCCTGGTAAGTCTAACCCAACTTCCTTTCTTATATCCTCTAAACTACCCTCTTCAAAGAGACCTGAGAGATTTTGCACAGAAAGACAGGCCTCCTAATTTTTCTTGAACAACCCTGGCTTTGTGCCATATTTGGAATGCTTTCCTTCCAATGTATTAGACCACACCTGAAATTAATAAACCGAATTCGCATTCTTATGGGAATAAAGATGAATTATTTAGACTTTGTCGTGCACAACAGAAACTCAAAGCACGCGTGTTCTATGGGGACAATTACAAATGATTACGATTGTCAGGCAAGTTCAAAACAAGGTTTGTGGTTTTCTTTCGTGCTTGTTTGTCCAATAAACCTTGGAAACGTTCTCGGTAGGTGGTCTGCATCGATCAAGTGCAATTTGAGAGAAATTTGTATCCTCAAAAAATCTCCTCCTGTCACTTTAATTACCCTTGAATAAATCTTAAAACTTTTTAACTACAGGTCACCAAAAATGGCAATCACTTTTCAGGCAAGGATGCTTAACTCTTTCATCCATGGTAGGATAAGCCAGTGGATTTGCAGTCATTTAGGAAGCCATCTTAAAACCACTGATCTAAGACTAGGCTTGTTTGTACTCATTTAAATGCATTTTTCATGCTGATTCTGAATATGTTCATGAAAATGAAAAATTTTGAACTTTTTGGAAAAATATTAAAACAAATTTATTCTAGTGACATTACCTGCATGGGGTGAAAGGTTAAGTGTGGAAATGCTGGAGGCATCTGGCCTACACCTGACTGATGCTACCTGATTGAGTAGTACATAGGCATGCAGAGACAGCAACATAAAATAGCTTAACTGTTTTTGTGACGAGTACTTGACCAAGCTGCTGAAATTTTTAAAAGTCCAAGATTTCTTGATATGTTAGCATCATATCCAAGCATTAAACAAACCACCATAACATAAAGATTACAATTAGTTACTGATTTACATGCAAGAAATATGTGTATTCATTAAGCTTGTTTTGAAGTCAAATCAGCAAAAGAGAAAAGTAATGAAAAGTGATTTGCTGCTTTCAGTTTTAAAGTATTATAGTTAACAGTTTGAAATGTGTGCATCTTTACTGTTAAATATTGCATTATCAACAAGATACTTCAGATTTTAAGGATTTTCTATTTATTAGGTAGACATTTCATATAGAAGTCCCACGTATGCAAATGAGGTACAACAATTGATTCCGTCATGCGCTGTATGACCTTGTGCAGTACTTGACGGAATCAATGTCAATACCTCATTTGCACCATGGGCCTTCCATATGAAACGTCTATCATTTATTCCATCACCATAAATTTTAAATCATTTCACAAGCAAATCAGGATTTGTCTCTAACACAGTTTCCTGACTGAAATACCAATAATATTATGCTATACATTAAATTGCAGTCTAATATTGAAAAACTCACCCCCAACTATTATCAAGGAATGACTTTTATATTGTATTAATGGCATTGATTTACTTTGCTTCATCTTGAGTTTGGTAGAAGCAAACAATGTGATTTTTTAGGTTGTGCAACTTAGAAATAATGTGCTGTCTTTAGAATCCCAGCATAATAAGCATGTGAGTAAAGGTGGCACAGACACTTCATGATGAAACCCGGGGTGATACTCATCACATATGACCATATGAGGATATGCCACAAATATTGGTCTCATTTTCAGCCTTCTGGTATATGAATGACCCTTTTTCATGCCAATTTTGGTATAGTAATAGGTCCCTTTTCAAAATCTATACTACTAAAAATGAGATCTGTCTGTCCGACAATGCGTTTTGTTATGCTTTGACATATGGGGCCGAAATTTGGCATGAAGGTAGGGGTGGACAGTCTGACCTTTGTTTGCAGGGTTTCAGAGTGACTAAAAAAGGTCCAAGGTCATCTAGAGGTCAATTTAGGTAGAAATGCCTTATGACCCCCAAATTTAGTCAAAAAGACTGCTGACCTGAGCACAGAACAAATCGGAGGTCGGAGGTCAAAGGACACATAGGGGTCATCCAGCTAGGCAAGAAAGCTAGGTAATCGTAAAACCGGGTTACCGCCTATTGTTCTAAAATTTGTTGGCAAATTAGTCCAATTTCCTCAATCTGAAGCCACAATTTTTTCAATTTTGTGTATAAAGGTCAAAATTTTGAGGAAAAATGGCAAATTGTGTTAAATTAGGCCCAAAATCTGCATCTCTGGTAAGGCTATTGGTATAGGTTTTACTTCTAGACTCTAGGAGGCACATCCCTACCCAAACCAAGAATATATTCATTTAATTTCTCTTAAAAGTCATAAAAAAGTCATAAGGAAAAGTTGGCTAAAACTATTCTAAAGTTGTACTGTTTAATAAACTAAGAGATATATACATATGTGATGTGATATCTAGGAAACACGTCGCATGTCACGCAGGACAATTTTGAAAAATAAAGAAAATATCTTAAAATCTGTTATGTTGTACTTTATTTTTTGTCAGATTGTATTTTTTGTCAGATTGTATAAAGCATAACTTTTGATATGTGTATCATAGAAGAAAGAAGTAAAAAGTTATGGAATCTTTATATTTCAAACTTTGCAATGAAAGTCAAAACTCAAAATATAAATTTTTCACCATGTGGCGGGTTTTCCCAGATCGCATCACATATACTTTTGGCATATCAACTTGTGCAGTCTTGGACCAGAGGCTATCTTTTACCATTTTGATAACACCTTTATATCTCTATCACACAAAAAATGTGACTACATAACCTTGAGTCTTTGAGAAAAGGTGTTACATAAAAATTTTTAACAGTCACTTAATGGAAGCCATGTTGAAATAGCCAAAGTAAGAAATTTATCTTTATACAGTCACTTTAAGCAGCTTATTGACTTTAGCACTTTTTGTCACAGATCAGCACCGAAGGGAGAGATTTGGCCATTTTGAAATATCTCGCCAATGATACAGTGCAACAAGCATAAATGCCCAAAAAATCAGTCCTTTCAATAAATCACCACCGACTCAGCAATTAAACATCAGCTAATGATATGTATAGTGCTTGTTTAAGATGACCTTCACAACATTATGTGCAAAAAATCAAATAAAATTCCAACAATAGACATAACTAGAATTTCGCGGTTCTCGGCTTTCGCGCTCGCTTTAATCAAAGAATATAAGCTGGGCCGGCCCATGACCTTTGACCCTGGCATGTGACCTTGATCTCATCAACATATGAGGGATCGCATGGTGCACCTATGACAAAAGTTTGGTTCCAATTGAACTTCAAGTTTTCAATTTAGATCAATTTAGCATTTTTTAGCCCATTTTTCAACTTGACCTCACATGACCTTTGACCTTTCAACATGACCCTTGAACTCATCAAAATATGAGGGATCCCATTGTGCACCTATGACAGAAGTTTGGTTCCAATTGAAGTTAAACTTTTCAATTGAGGTCAATTTAAAAAAAACTTAACAATTTTTGACACACACATCCACACACACATACACACATACACACGCACAACGGATTGCTAAGTGGTCCTGCCAGCTATAGCTGGCGGCCCACAATTAGCATAAAAGAAATACAAATATAGACAATTTTTTTTCTCTTAAGGTACCAGTGGTATAAGCTTCAAATTAGGGATGTGTTGCCTTAGATAGTGCTCAAAATGAGTAAAAAGACAACTTTCTTGCAACTTAACACTTAAGTGACCAAGGGGTTTTCACTCCCGTTGGTGCTAGGGACCCCCCCTAAGGAAACCACTTTCCCGGGGGGATTTTTGTACGAAATTTATACCACATGTGGAGAGTCATAAGACAACCCTAAATCAGCAATAAAAATGAAATTTGTTATTTAGGGGGCAAATTAGGGGCAAAACATTGTTTTCAAAACAAGCGAGAATGGGCAAAACTGAAGACGGAAAATTCAAACGAGCTTTGCGCTTACATCAAACTTTTTGAAAACTTATTTTATGTTGATATCTACTCTAGAAGACCCAAATTACATATATTTAACACAAAACAAGCAGTTTTAGGGAGTCCTGTATTTTTTACGGAGGTTGCAAAATACACGTATTTTCCCCATAGACTTTGTACAGTAGCGGTTTAGCAACGTCAACAATTAAATTGTTTTCAGCACATAAAGGGTTAATTATTTTTACTGTTACTAATAATTGTTTACTTATATGTATGTGTGAACAAATATCAGAAAAAAATTTGGTTCTTTGATTTTTAAAAATATTCTCAGATGACTTCCGTTAGTGCCCGGGGGGGGGGGGGGGTCCATGGGACCCTCCCTAATTAACGGCTTGGCTGATTTTAATTATTTTGGTATGAAAAGAAGTGCATTTAAAAGTCAGACAATTACAAAAAAATTTGGCGCAAAAATCCCACGCGTAAAGCGGCCAGCACGAAAACAAATTTGGAGAGTCCCTAGGAACCCCCCTCCCTTGGTCACTTAAGTGTTAATTATTTGTTCAATATTGGCCTAAATTATTACATTATTACCAAGAAAATTGTTAGTTTTATCATTTATCCAAAATATGCGGTTGGATACCAAATGAAAACTAAAATAAAGCACCATAAAATGGCCTGAGCATATTTGGTAATTTTGTAAATAAGTGGTATGTTCAAATAGCCATATTTTGTTCAATATGTCAATGAATAGTAACACTTTTTTTTAATACTAACACTTGATTTTTTGCTAATGAATGACAAGCATTTCTTATAATCAGATTTTTTTAGCAAATTATGATGATTAGGTATCAGTATGTGTTCACCAATATATCTTCAATTTGTATTCCCACCCTCTTCTTGCCAAAATACAAAGAGGAGTTGGGCATAAAGGGTTTCACACCACTAAATCCTGGTCCCATTCGTTCCTGTACAAAATGGCCAAGATGAAAATGTCATTTTCTCCTCAATGGAACATCTCAGACCTTAAAGCTAACATTCTGCTTTAAGGTCATCATGCATATCTCCTAACCAAACAATCATGAAATTAGGGTAGTTATCCCCAAAATTTTCGAGCAACTGGACCGTGAAGACTAGCATGCACCGTGGACCCTGGAGGTCAGAGCACTTTTTCAGTCAGGTGTTCCCTGTAAGAATACGGTTAAAATTGGTTTGTCGAATCAAAATAACATATCAATGACAACCTTTTTTTGATATTCCTACAGATTTTATACTTAATATTGATAGCAACCATGATTTGCAACCCAGGTCTCGCAATTTCTCTCAGTTTTTAGGGTATACTTAGGCGAGGGTCACAAAAAAAACGCCTCATTTGCAGTGGGGGCTGGACTTACCCGTTTCTCAAGTTATTTACTGGTGTGAATCCATAGGCCAATCATAACAGGTGTTCAGAACAAAACAAAAACATTGTGAAAAGCAAAGAAAGTTTACACAAGGCCTGTTGACACTGGAATTTTCATAATTTCTTATTAATATCAAAAGCAGCTGAATTACCTGTGTGTGTAAAGCTTATGGGATGACAATTATAAGAGACTAACTTTTGGGCATTTATGCCATTGCACTGTGATGAAATCGCACTAGAAATTCACCATGTCCACACTTACCTTTTCTAGGTGGTACGGGTGGCGGAGGCATACGTTTTTTATCTGTTGGAGTTCCCTCACTTTGGGATTTTGACCTATGTGGCCTAGCAGGACTTCTATCTGAAGGCACTCTGTTAAGATTAATACGACTTGGAAGTGTTCCACCACGGGCGTCAGGAGAAGCACCACCACCACCAAATAATGTGTTAGGACGATTTCTTCTCATTGGACTCTGTAAGAGAAAAGTACAGTCAACAGTGAAGGCACAGACACTCTAGAAGAATTATTAGACACTCAATGTGAATGATTGATTGAAAGCAAGACTTTTTTTTTACTTTTTTCCTAAATGCTGCGTGATCTCTGCACAGTCTTTGAGTGGCCCATTTCTGAAAAATGATTGTCCTCCTCCGCAAGTGGTCAAACAGATGTATGCTCTTTATTTTCATTGCAAGCAAATGAGTGGTTAACATTGCTACAACAAAGTAGTTAAATATGTAAATAAATTTTAATTTCATTTCATTTTATTTGCCAGCATTAACAATTAAACATTAAAAATTACACATGATATTAAAAAAACAATATAATTTCAAGCTAATGTCAAATGTGATGCAATATGGAAAACCCGCCACATGGTGGGAAATTTATATTTTGAGTTTTTACTATCACAGCACAGTTTGAAATATTACGTTTCCATAACTGTTTACTTCTTTCTTCTCCGATACACACGTCAAAAGTTACGCCTTATACAATCTGACAAAAAATAAAGTACAATATAATAGATTTTAAGCTATTTTCTTGATTTTTCAAAACTGTCCTGTGCGACATGTGGAGGGTTTTCCAGATCACATCACAAATATCAAAAATGAAATGGGCACCATGGCTGTGTGGAATGATGCCATATCAAACCTCTCCAATGCAAAAAGGGGCAAGAGTTCCATATGTACCCCCTCTCATATTTTACATGGAACAAAAACATTATGTAATTTGGCTCTTCTATTCGTGTTTGATTAATAAAGGCCAAAATGGAAATAAATTTTGTATCATGTAAATTATATGAGCGGGGGGGTACATATGGAAACTCTTTCCCAAAAAGGACATAAGAAAAGACAAACAATGAGTGCCTTGGCAGGGAAAGACCAAACAGTGACATGAGGTCACTCTCAAAGTGGCTAACCTATTGGCACTCAAAAACAAACAATTAAAGGGACAAAATGCAGGAGTGCTTGACGTCATCACCACACAGCCATAAAACTCATATAAAATAATATAAAAATAAAATTACCACATAATATTAAGACATAATATTGCACTTACAAAGAAACACACCAAATTACATTTGGACCTGCCAAATGGAACTAGTAAAGTGTGTTTTAACACTATTTAAAAAACATGGAAGGCTAACTAAAACTGTCCTGAATATCTGATGGTAAGTTGCCAAAATAAACTGAAAATCTATTGAAAAACAGTGTATTTAAAACTGTCGGTCCTAGCATAGGTATGATGAAATTTAAAGAGTGTCTGCATGGCATGCATTAATGGAGATATAACTAAAAGGATCGACATCATACACGACATACAGACACTTAATAGGATAAGGCCAACATAATTAAATTGTTTGTCTCAAAGCTGCCGTGAGCATTTTAAAAAAACGTGCCTGTTTATGATTGCCGATTCGTTGAAATTGTATTTTTTTTTTCCATTTTCGTTCTGTTTTTACATTCAATACGAATGTTCATGATGACGTATGGCTAATTTACATATTAAACACCACGGCTTTGCATGTCCATTTCCGGTTTGCAATAGACTAAGGCTCTCAATCCACTCCTTCATATGTTGTGCATTGCTCGTACAGCGAAGATCAGTACGAACCCGGTAGACAACAAAGGAATGAGTCTATGCATCAATATGGTGGCGCAGGGTGATTGGCAGGACGTTTCAACAGTGATCTTAAAAATAAAAATATCAACGGAAACCAAGGAAAAGGGATGTTTTTTTACACAAAACAAAGCAGACCAATACATTGAAGGATATTGCTGTCGAAATCCTGTCTGGTCAAAATCAATGTTTTCCATTGCAATGCGTGTTTGAAATAATTGGAATCGATGATGCTGCCGAATTCGACAGTAAAGTGGATGCTACCGTACAGATCAAAGATGGATTCATCATGGACGGCTAGGAATAGCAATCTTTCACATTCTCTACAAGAGATAGTGGTTTTACCCTGGTTTTACAGTCACAAATCTCGTTCCTGAGGAATAAAAAAAATTGAGGTAAAAAAAAAAAAAAACGCAATTTGCATTTACTTTTTCACCTTGTGGTGAGCTTTGAGACAAACAATTTAATTATGTTGGCCTAAAAGATATCTATTTGCAAGAGAATTAATTTATACAAATGAAGAGTAGTAGTAACTAGTATTCTTAAACAGCTGTGAAAATGTAAGCAATTTCATTGGTTGATGCCTGGGTTTAATTCGTTTAATTGAACCCAGGTAGTACGTGCTGCGTATTGAAGTTATTTTTAGGTTGAAACGCTCACGTCATACCGCGTTTTGCTACTTTCGCGCGCGCCTTCCTACGTTGCGTCTCATTGCGTGTGATCGTTGCGTTCAACGGGTTGTTCGATTGTTGTCACTTGGTGGTGGCAGTCCTTTCTTGTTGTATTTAAGCCGTAAAGCATCGCGAAATTGGGTCAAAGATGACCTTAAATGATAAAGCTGTTTATGAATGAAAATAAAAGGTATGATTTTGGGAACCGGTACTCTCTTTACGACGAATTGAACCCGGCGATACCATTATTTTTGCGTGGAAGAACTCGGCCTCCGGCCTCGTTCTTCCACTTAAAATAATGGTATCGCCTTGGGTTCAATTTTAAATTTAAATAGAGTTTTAAATCCGGTTTTGTCCCCGCGAACGAGGGTGGCCGGATTCACCTCACACTCGCAGCAACCGCCCTTACTACCAGTTAGTCAGCAGGTCACCCAAGTTCACAGCAAAAATTGCAATAACTCCCCACATTCCCTAAACCCACCCATACCTCACTCTAGCTGTCACAGCCACCTCACATCCACCACCCCCACTAACCCTGTCCCCCAGGTACGTGAACTCCTTCACCAATTCCACCTCATCACACAACTTTTCCTCCTGTTGCACCATCCCTCCAGCACCCTTCTCGCATCTCCCACACATAAAATCTCTTGCCAAACTTGGGGTCACTCTCTTCATCTTTGTGCATCTCCCATGGATTCATTTCCCACATTTCTCACACCACACTGAATTTGCTTCTACCCTCTTCCCACACACACCACATGGGTCTACCTTACTCACTACCACCTCCCTCTCCACCCCGCTCACCAGCACCTTTGTCTTCCCAAGGTTTACCTTCAAACCCTTACTCTCAAAAGCCTTCTTCCATTTCTAAAACTTCTCCCTCAGTCCCTCCATTGTCTCGCACACTAAAACCAAGTCATCAGCATGCAACATCTCACTCATCTAAACTTCTTTTGCACTCTCTGTGACTACATCAATCCCAATTGCAAAAAATCAATGGCAAAAGTACAGAACCTTGATGCACACCCACCTTCACCTCAAACTCCTCAGACAACTCAGACCCCACTCTAACTCTTGTCTTTGCTCCTTCATACAAACTCATCACTGCTCTAACCATTACTTCTGATATCCCTCTCTTCCTCATCGCCATCACTTCACTTCATCACTTTCCTCGGTACTCAATCAATTTGACATTTGAACCGAGGTAGTACGCACTGCACATTGATGTTATTTGGAGGTTGAAACGCTCGCATCATACCGCGTTTTGATACATTCGCACGTGCCTGCCAACATTGCGTCTCGTTGCGTTCATCGAGTTGTCTGATTTTTGTCACTGGGTGATGGCAGTCCTTTCTTGTTGTATTTAAGCCATAAGGATCACAAAATTCGGTTAAAGATGACCTTAAATTATAAAGCTGTTTAAAATTAGAATAAAGGTATGAATTTGGAAACCGGTACTCACTTTACGACAAATTGAAACCGGCGACACCATTATTTTTGCGTGGAAGAATTTGGCCTACGGCTTCATTCTTCCACTTAAAATAATGGTATTGCCTTGGTTTCAATTTGTTGTAAAGAGTGTATAGTTCCCAAAATCATACCTTTATTCTCTAAAACAAGAACACACACATAAAATGAACAGATTTGGGGATGAAAATCTTACCAACTTCAAATACTTACATAGCCTGGTCTTTCATCTAAGTCATCATCACTGAAGTCCACATTATCCTCTCCTTCCGTTTCTGTCAAACCCCAGAAGACCTCTACATGTTCACACATGGCAAGTTTCCCTGCCTCACCCTGTCTTAATAGCTCCTCACATTGACCAAAACCATAGTGTCTTGCAATTTCTAATGGCGTTTCACCCTTGTCATTTTCTGCAAGTTAATTAAAGTTAAAGATTACTAAGTTACAAATGCACTATACCACTGACTTGATCCATGCAATGTTTTTTTTTACTATTGCAAGGTATGAGAAAAAATCATTACCATCATCAGTCAAGGGAATTTCCAAATATGGGACCAGTGCATGTACACTATGACCACCAATGGTGCACTGAAAAGAATCAAACTGAAGACATTTCAATTTTATGTCACTGCACACACCGTGCAGGGAGGCGCAATAGCCATTGTATAAGGAGATGATGCAAATAATTATGAAACAATTTTAGCTTAATCTGTTGGCAAAAAAAATATTTTAGATGGTGAATATGATTGTTAGAATTTATCATAGCAGTAAAAGTACATAGATTCTAATCAAATACATTGGGGTCCTCAGACCGCTAGTGTGGACTGCCGTCGCAGTTTGTGAATGATAGGCCTAATAGGAGCCTTTGACCTTGATGTTGACCTTGAACCTCAAATAAATGAGGTTAATGTTAATATCATAAAACAAAGTTTGGTTCCAATTGAACTTTTTAATTGAGGTAATTTTAGCTCTTACAACTTGATTTCACATGACCTGGTATGTGACCTTTGACCTTGGTATGTGACCTTTGACCTGGTATGTGACCTTTGACCTTGGTATGTGACCTTTGACCTTGGTATGTGACCTTTGACCTGGTATGTGACCTTTGACCTTGGTATGTGACCTTTGACCTCGGATGTGCCTTTGAACTCATCAACAAATGAGGGATCCCATGTTGCACCTATGACGCAAGTTTGGTTTAAATCCATCAAAGTATGCAGATATTACAGGCAAATATAACCCTTTTTCACTCAACAGACCAAACAACAGATACAACAACGACAACAGTGGCAAAGTGATCCCAATGGGTTTTAATGCCGTAAAGCAGGCGACACAAAAATGTTTTTCATACAAACTGATACCCATTGATGCCCATAGACTTGTAGAAGTAAATGCACAGTTGGTCAACTGCCGCAGATTTTGGTCTATGCTATTTATGATTTAACAACATTTAATATTGGTCATATTTATAATCTTCATTGTCTTGAGAAAGATGTTTGTTCTCCCATATATTATCTGCAAATATTTGAGCAATAGTAAAGATATATTACTGTCAAATTTGAATTGTTCCACACAAGGAGTCAACTATAAAAAGTTGATTACAATAGCTTTGACACATAGTATGTGAAAATAACAAATCTTTATCTTTAAAATTACACAAAACAAACATTTTTGAACATTTAAAAATTTTGGTAGAATACCCATTTTTCACAATGTATTATCAATGTACATATACCGAAAAGTTATTTTTAGATCAATCAATTACCTACCAATTAACACCCTAAGTTTACCTTAAAGGTGCATGTCATGATTTTAGAACAATCTATTTTGTGTACGGTTAACTAGGTATTGTTGAGTAATGTTATGTCTCAATTTTCATTGATTCCAATCTTGCCTTTTGCTATTATGAGTAAATGTCTGTATTAGAATATCCCATAGGCTACGTGATGTAATATCTGTACATTTACAGAGAGAAATCTCTTGCAGAGATGATTGGATTTGCTTGTCATAGCAATTCTAAGGCTACCAGTTCAGCTGATAGAAAAATATAAACTTGTTTGAGTTAAGTCAGTAGACAAGGTTGTGGATCATGAAATGCCCCTTCCAAGTTTTGAGTTGAATTAAACAGCCTGCACTTTCATTCACACACACCAGGCACACTCACACCAGATTATGTTTTTAATTAAAAGGTGGCACAACGAGAGATTTCAAGTCAGCCATATTTTTTGTGATATGTAGTGAGTTCAGATACGTTAGATCATCAGTGGTGATGCACAATAGATCCCCTACCTTTTTTATGGTTACAGAAAAACTTGAAAACAAAAGGTGATTGTATATGCTTATATTTCAGTAGAAAACATGGTTGAATTTGTATTGCTCTATACGAAATAGAAATTCAAAATTTTTGCTACCAAAGAAACAGTTCTCAGCTCAATCCTTACAGATGGGTATTTTGATATAAAGCTTAACACTAGTGCCAAATCAGAATCAACAGTTTTTCGGGACATGTATTTGAATCTCTGTTGCACCTTTAATGAGTTATTATATACATCTGATTAATAAGATTCAAAGGGTTAGTTTATTTGTCCAAACCCCCCCCCAGACCCCAAGGCACACTGATTCATGAATTCAAGTAGGAATCTTTAACAAAAAATACGGGTGTAGTTCACAACTGTTAATTATGGCAAACACAATGGGATATTTGCCTTCACTGCCATCATTCAGTTTCAATTTCCTGTTTTTACAACGATAAATTATGACAGCAAGAGTTGAGGCACTTTTGCACCTGCAAATGTTTGCTAATATTTATATTTTTACTACTTGTTTAAAGGGGCATTTCGTGATCCACAGCCTCCGTCGTCCCCTCGACTTACCTGAAAAAAGTTGAGATTTTCATACCATCTGAACCGTTAACATTAGTTATCCATGGGTGCCAAATCTTACGTGCAAATTCGGCCCAGATGTCTGTAGAAATTCGCCAATTTGTATTTTCTGTCCGTAAACGAACAGAAATTCAGCACAGTGTGGGGGCCCCTATGTGACGGTGGGAACCATCATTTGCCAAACACCAAACAGCAAAGTCGGGATCAGGTAAAAAGGTGTGCATAAGCTTTTTTCAATAATATCTAGTGAACAATGAATAAAACAGAAGGTGCTGGAATCACGAAATGCACCTTTAAGGAGTGAATTTCCTCATAAGTTTAATCTAACAAAATTAGTACCAGAAAGTAACAGTTCATTAATTCAGAAGAGCATATCTGACTAATGAATAACTCTAAATACAAACCAATATAACAGAAGTAGAAGAACTAGACATCTTCAAAACAATTTCTATTATATGCATGTGGAGATGTTTTGGTTTTAATAAATGCAACACAAAGAATTCACTAGAAATCATTACTCAACAAAATACAAAATGTCTGAGCAAAAAGCTTGTGTACTCCTCAAAACACTTGCTGCCTACATTATCTTCCAGATTGCAGATTGACCATTGCCCTTATCTGCATTAACTTTTGCCCTAAACTACATTGACTTTTGCCCTAAACTACATTGACCTTTGCCCTAAACTACATTGACCTTTGCCCTTACCCACATTGACCTTTGCCCTTACCTACATTGACCGTTGCCCTTATCTGCATTAACTTTTGCCCTAAACTACATTGACCTTTGCCCTTACCTACATTGGCATTTGCCCTTATCCACATTGACCTTTGCTCTTACCTACAATGAACTTTGTTCTTAACTACATCAACCTATACCCTTGTAAACCTACTTGACCTTTGCCCTTGCTCACATTGACCTTTGCTCTTACCTACATTGACCTTTACCCTTCCTCTCAGCAGTATCTTGATACTCTCGGGTTTGTTGTACTTAGCTGCTATATGCAAGGGAGAATCTCCAATTGCTGTTTTCTTATCTACATCACAATTATTTTGCACCAAAAAGTCTACAATATGAAGATTGGTATCGTCCTGTTGCTCAACGGAAAGATGAATGGCTGTTGCACTGTTACGCTGTGGATGAAGATTACGTCATGAGTGATTTAGAAAGAATTATTCAAAAACACATTATGTTTTATAAATCATATAACTGAAGCCTGATTTCCTTTCCAATGTTGACTGAAACATATGCATTTTCCTTCTGAGAAGTGAAATGCCCCAAAATACCATAGCCCACACGGACGCACACATCCCATATCATGCTGTGGGGCGGGCCTGGAAGCGGGAAGTCAACATTGGAAAGGAAATCAGGCTTCAGTTATATGATTTATAAAACATAATGTGTTTTTGAATAAATCATTACACTGAACTGATTTCCTTTACACCAATGTTGACTGAAACATATGCATTAACCACCGTTGAATGAATAAAAAAAAAAAAAAAAAAAATTGACCTTTGCTCTTACCTACATTGACCTTTACCCTTCCTCTCAGCAGTATCTTGATACTCTCGGGTTTGTTGTACTTAGCTGCTATATGCAAGGGAGAATCTCCAATTGCTGTTTTCTTATCTACATCACAATTATTTTGCACCAAAAAGTCTACAATATGAAGATTGGTATCGTCCTGTTGCTCAACGGAAAGATGAATGGCTGTTGCACTGTTACGCTGTGGATGAAGATTACGTCATGAGTGATTTAGAAAGAATTATTCAAAAACACATTATGTTTTATAAATCATATAACTGAAGCCTGATTTCCTTTCCAATGTTGACTGAAACATATGCATTTTCCTTCTGAGAAGTGAAATGCCCCAAAATACCATAGCCCACACGGACGCACACATCCCATATCATGCTGTGGGGCGGGCCTGGAAGCGGGAAGTCAACATTGGAAAGGAAATCAGGCTTCAGTTATATGATTTATAAAACATAATGTGTTTTTGAATAAATCATTACACTGAACTGATTTCCTTTACACCAATGTTGACTGAAACATATGCATTAACCACCGTTGAATGAATAAAAAAAAAAAAAAAAAAAATTGACCTTTGCTCTTACCTACATTGACCTTTACCCTTCCTCTCAGCAGTATCTTGATACTCTCGGGTTTGTTGTACTTAGCTGCTATATGCAAGGGAGAATCTCCAATTGCTGTTTTCTTATCTACGTCACAATTATTTTGCACCAAAAAGTCTACAATATGAAGATTGGTATCGTCCTGTTGCTCAACGGAAAGATGAATGGCTGTTGCACTGTTACGCTGTGGATGAAGATTACGTCATGAGTGATTTAGAAAGAATTCAACTATATTACTGAGTAGTTTATCAACAACATGTACCCAGGTTCGCATATTTTTATCCATGAAGGTGGCTTAGCCTGGATGCAAGAGAAGAGAGATAAAAGGTGGTGATCCCCTGTGTTGGGTGCAGAGGTTCAACAATGACAAGATAGTTATGTTCTAAGTTTTTCCATGTAACAAAAAAAAACTTTAAAGCAAAGATAAACAAAGAAACCCTTTCTCAGTTTATTATCAAACAACGATTCTTGAACCACAAGTCTTGGCCCTCTTTGCAATCAGAAAATGTAACATTTGCACAATGGGGTCAAAGTTCACATAGGGTCAAAGGATGCCAACCCCTGAACTGATTTGATAACAATAAATATCTAGGTCTGCAACACATATTTGCAAAATCAAAATTTGTCAACTGTTTATTATAGGTCATTTACCCAGTTATAATTTCCATTACAAACCAAAGCCAGTGCTGTCTAGGCAAAGGCTAAAACCACGGTGCCCCATGCACAAAAAATGATTAATTTTTGAACAAGCACAGCATCAACAATCAATACATCCACAGTATATGAAAATAGCCTGCTAAAATAGTATGGTCAACACATTTTGACATAAACAACTGTATTTCTTCAAAAATCTTCAGGCTGGCATATCTCTCCCATCATGCAATTGCAATAATTTGTCAATTCTTAGTAATTACTTGCATGTATGGCATGAATTTGGGTACTTTCAGGAACATTTGGTTAAGAAAAAAACGAGGAGGCGTTTATTAGTGGGGCGCTCGGTCAAAAAAAATTGAGGGGGCATTTACTAGAGGAGGAGGTTTATTAGACACAATTGAGTACCTAAACAACACCACCACCTACATTATGTAGGTGGTAGTGGATATAACTAGTAAGGAACTAAGCCCTAGATTCAGCATACATATCTATACTCTGTCGGTTTCAAGTGAGAGGGTGTTGTCAAATTTATATACAGCCTTGAAAAGTTTATGCTTTCTCAGAATCACAGCATTACAAACAAGTGAATAAATGTGGGACAATCTAAATAAAGCTTGTCACCCACCCTCCAACTTGAATGAGAACTCACCCGCCCTCCAACTTGAATGAGAACATACATGTAGATAATAGACACTGCATAATTACAATAATAGTACACGTAAGTACCCAAATAAGGTGGCTGTGTTATTAATGTTGGTTGGTTATCTTTTATGTTACTTACCTGATTAGGAAGTACTGCACTTAAATCTGTTCCTTCTGCAAACACCCTGAGTAGCAAACCCATGTCAGATAAGAGTACTGCCTGTGATAAGTCTTTGACTAGTGTGTCAGGGTTGGGACTAGTTCTCAACACATATTTCCTTTGCTCGTATTTGGCACGGATAAATTCCTGTCTGTTCTCCCTGTGAGACAATTATAATATATGTGTAAATGAGTGTTGTAACTCTGGTCTTTCTTAGTAGGCATATGCTCTCAGTAACTTTAGTTTTGTGGTTACTGACTGGATATGGTTCAAGAACAATGTCATACATCCAGCTTAAAGAGACACTGGCACATTTGAAAAATAGTGCGCCCTCTAGATTTTTCAAAATTGATATTTTTGCATGGTTATAAAGCTTTCATATACATTAGACCTCACCTGAAATTATTAAGCCCAAATCAGCGCGCTTATGGGTAAACAGGACGATTTTATAATTAACGTCGCCAGAAACATTAATTCAGCAGACGACGCAGAAATGGTGTGTAACACAAGAAAACACACGCCAGAGTTATTTCTCACGGCATGCACCTTGTTTGATCGGTCTGTGACCTTTGTGGTTTTAATTATCAATGAGTACAAGTCTATGATATTCACGTAATAGACACATTTGTTGATTAAAGTTACGACAAACTTAAAAGTTAGTCTACAAATTACCTTGATGTCTTTAGCCTCTTTTTTGTCCCTATCTGCTTTTTGGGTATGTTATTTTTATGTGTAAAATATATCTCTATTCTTCCAATGGCCTAGACTATCATTTGCATGCAAATTGAAGAAATTTTGTATTTTCTGAAAATGTGCCAGTGCTGCTTTAACATTAATGAAAAATACACTGACCTTGCTTTTAAAATGAACATGCCTGCATTGATCCTTTTTGTTTTTGACATACCTTAGGCTTTAGTTAAATCAAATAATTATAATCAAAGATAATTAACAGTTCCAATTTGCAACTACAAATTGATTTAGTCTATTAAACATGCTTATGACTCCTTTGCAAATATTGGAAAAAATCAACACTTTCAAGTGCATATGCACATATTGCATTTATGCGGTTTCTTTCATCTTTTTTGCTGTCGTCATCTTCTTCAAACCAATTTTGTGGAGCCACCTTCTCCCACAGATTTTGATCGATTTATTATCACACATCTTGGTGACTTTTAACAAAATGCTAACATAGTGTCTGCGGCTTTGCCATGTTTGCAGAATTTTCATTCAAAGTTACTCTCTAATCCTCTGTGCTTCTCCCACATTTGAGGTTCTATTAATGGCATTTGGTCAGAGTGACAGCTAAATGCCAGGACATGAAGTGTTCACAGATTAGAAGTCAAAGGTCAGTCTAGGGTTAAATGTGGTCTACTATCTCTATACCTCTTGTGCTTCTTGCTCAGTTTTGAGGTGCTATCAATGCTGCTTGGTCAGTGTTCACCAATTTGGAGTCAACCATTATTCAGTGGTCAAAAGTGTCACCCTCTCCAATTGTCTTCCACTTCCTCCATAAGTTTTAATGGCCTCCTGACAGTCTATGGTCACAATGATTTTCAAGAGTTGGGGTATTGGGGGTCAGAGGTCATTCAGGAATCATCATTTAAAATGCTTATACTAGTAGTCATTGTTTTTCGTGATACTTAGAAAATACAACTTGGATCCTTATAGGGTGCACAAAAAGTAATGCTAGCTATTTATATTTAGTACGCAAATTTTGTACGGAAAATGATTAGGCATACACTTACATGCTGCTCTGTGGTGTTGGCTTTTGTATTTGGTCCATTTTTTCTTCATAGATGCTATTAAATCCATCATTTCCTATTGCCATGGCAAGCTGGAATAAATCAAAGCAGTGATAATCACAATACTTAAAATGGAAATTGTAAGATTAGTCCTGATATGAATACCGTATTGTTCCTAATAAACGCCCCGGGGGCGGTGCATTATTCAAAAGGGAGGGTGTTTATTACAGTCAAAAATGGGAAGTCAAAAATCCTGCAAAAATCACCTTACACACGCTTATTTTCGCTGATTTTTACCAATAATACAAACGAATGAGCAGTCGGACGCTGTTTTTGCACCTACCGAGGTCAAAGTTCCATACTAATAAAACTATTATAACTGTGCAGAACAGTGATTATGATACGGATAATAACTGTCCCGTCCATTAAATCATGTGATTTAGGTAAGCTTAACTCATTTTCTTGAATTGTTTTATCCAAAAATCCTAGGGGGGCGTTTATTAGAGCAGGGGCGTTTATTAGGAACAACACGGTATGCTGAACTGTATGTACTTTAAAAGTGGCAGCCCAGAACATTTTGAACATATGAATGAGGTACCAATATCTCAACACATGATTAAAGGTGCCTCATCTGATTACAACATATATCTTTCTGCATTTCATATGAAAGGCCAGCACCAACATACCTCAACTCTAAAATCTAATTTGAATTTGATACATCGTTTTAATGTGAGCAATAATTGTGTGTATTACAATTACCTATAGATTACTGTACAAATATTTTCCAGTAACCATAAACAAGCCATATTAATGCTTAGAGTATCATTATTAGAGTCCAGTCAAATATTTCAGTTTGCAAATGAAATGAGAACAAGGCGAACTCGTATTTACGCGATGCGTAAAATATGTCCCCGCCGAATGTCGCGATCACTAACATGAGATAAATGCTACTACAACACCCCACCCCCTCCCCAATACCACGCAAAACCCCAACCAAAAAAAAAAAAAAAAAAAATTGAATTTGATACATCGTTTTAATGTGAGCAATAATTGTGTGTATTACAATTACCTATAGATTACTGTACAAATATTTTCCAGTAACCATAAACAAGCCATATTAATGCTTAGAGCATCATTATTAGAGTCCAGCCAAATATTTCAGTTTGCAAATGAAATGAGAAAAATACAAGCTTTCCATTGATACTAAAATCTTGTGTTTGATTGGTTGAGTGTTAGGGTCAAGGCTGAGGACTGGGTGGTACCCCTTTAATGGTGTAATTAATATACAGGGTGTCTCAGAAAGAATTACACCCTAACTATTGGTGACCATAACTTCAAAAGTGAGTATCACATTTGATCAATTTAAACAGAATCTTAAACCACAATTATTTTTCAATATTTTAATGTAAACAGCACTCGATTCGGTTCAGTAGTTTTGAAGAAATAAGCGATTATGTAACACATGTCAATGGACACTTTCTTCCAAGTTTTGTAATAAGTGATTCAGACAGAACAGGTGAGAAATAATCATAATTCTTTCAAATTTAGGGTCTAAGTGGGTAATCCTGTTAAAGCTTGATCTGTGGATGTGTGGCACATTGTTACGTCTGCAACTTTGTCTTGGATTTAGACGGAGACTCCGTCTGATGGCTGCAATGTTCTGTAAAGTTCGGGCAGTTATCCGCCTTCCACAGCGACTCTTGTTCAAATTTTTACTTGTACCTGTTTCACGGTACTTCTTAACATTGTTCAAGATTGTTTTCTTGCGAGGATTTCTTTTGAATCTAAATTCCTGACTGACCAGAGTAATGTTATGACCAGTTTCGGCATATCTGAAAACCACAAATGCCCTTTGTATGGGCGACAAATGTTGACCAACCATCTTATCTCGTGCCAGTATTTCATATAACACGAGTATGGATTACAAACACAGGAATTTTGAATTTTGCACTCAAATCATGCCTTTATTATTTAAATGTAGAATCCACCATCTTATTGGAATAAGATGTCTAATTTGAATAATATACTATTGTGAATAATCTTATTGTTCAGTTTATCCACCTGTTAAAGCATTGATTAAACGTCTCAATTCATTCTATGCAGTGCCACCCCCTAGTTCAACTAACATATTTCACATTTTCTACAGATTTTATTGGTGTTGTTTTCTAATAAATATGATCATTATTGCTATTTACCAGGTTTTGTTTTTTTGTTGGATTTTTGTTATAATTGTCACAGTAATTGTTTATTACTATAATAAAACGAACACAATGGCATTGAACTCACAAAATATTAAACAAGGCCGGTTCTGGGGAATGAAAAGAAGACAGCTTGAACAGCGGTAGTTAACATCTGCATTATTGTGAGCAAACTTGGAAGGAAGTGTCCATTGACATGTGTTACATAATCGCTTATTTCTTCAAAATTACTCAACCGAATTGAGTGATGTTTACATTAAAATGTTAAAAAGTAATTGTGGTTTAAGATTCTTTTTAAATTTCTCAAATGTGATACTTACTTTTGACGTTATATGGTCGCCTATGGTCAGGGTGTAATTCTTTCTGAGACACCCTGTATATGACAGGCTGCCAGGATGGAATAAAGTGTTTACAGGTGGCAAATGTTCACACTGTTCTAACTATGAAAAAAAAAAAAAAAAAAAACTAGACTTAAGAGTTGTGGTGTGGCTGAAAGCTTTCGGCCTGTTACGGCTGGTTGGATGGCCGCGATGAAATCGACTGAAATGGAGAATTTTGCCCAAAATTTGAAAAGTGGGTAAAAGTGGGTTTTAGTGATTTAAGGGATATACAAGAGAATAACATTCTGCAACACATTCAACAATAATAATACAAGTAAAAGAGAACGACATTCTACAACAAATTCAATAATAATAGTGGATTAAAGGGGGGGGGTGACCCGATTTAAGTATATAGTGTTTTCATCTAAATAGAATGGCCTTTACCCAAAAACCCCATCTGTAAAGTTTCGCGCCGATATTTCAATCCGTTTTGCTGTGAGAGCTAAAAACGTGATTTTGTAAGCCCCATAGAGGACTGGGTAAATTTAATTTTGGTCGACCAAAATGGGACACATATTTGCTCATAACTTCCAAGACAAACATTCTTTAGATTTCATAGGCTGAATGAGAAAAATAGTAGGTTTCTTTCGGTTCCAAAATTTCGACAACATCCGGTAAAATCTGAGGTTCTGGGAACCAGGGGCCCGTTCCCCAAACTCATGCGTAACTCTACGTGTATACTAACTCATGCGTATGTCTTACATAACAGACCTTTTCCTACCATTTACACAGTGCTTTGGATAAATTGGTCCACTCAGGCATGACATAGTATACATGTAGAGTTACGCATGAGTTTGGGGAACGAGCCCCTGGCTATTAGCAATCGGCCCATGGGCCTTTAATATAATATAGCTAAATTATATCAGTCACAATGTCATAATAGATTTACATTCACGTACTTGAATCAGTTTTTGTGTGTGATAGAAAGAAAGAAAGAGATAGAGGAAGAGCACTATAGTAGATTCAACCCACCGTGTCACCGGAGGAAAAGTTTTGGACAGCGTCCATTAGTTGGGAGAGGAGGCAGAATATGTGGCTCGATTGAACTGCTTCATGAACGAACTAAGATAATCTCGCCTTTCATGTATTCAGAAGGAGTACAAAGACCTTTATGTTCCGTCATCTCCAAAACCTGCTGCTCAAGCCTCAAAAGTCAGTAACATTCACTAAATGTTACATTGAATACTAATTAAAGCAAATACGAATTAGTCAGAAGGTTTTAGATTGACCTTGAATGATTTCATAAGCACATAAATTGATTTTTCTCTGCTACATACTATATGTTCAATAGATTAAGTGACATTTACTTTCCTTCCAATGCACCTCACATGCCCCTCATTCAATGCCAGTACGTCGGACAAATACTAAAGAAAGGTGACACGATGGGTTAAATCTCTATAGTATTTGTGACTTCGTAACGGTGTCGTGTCAGTATACCTGGCTGTGCTGTATTTGTGTTATACCTGTTTAGTAGTAATAGCATTAATGGTGCCCCGCGCGGGACCGCAGGCGATAGATGGTGGAATAACTTGACAGACATGGAGTTTTTGCTTCATTGAAGTACTAAGAGCCTTGGTCATAACATTTTCTGACAATTGAAAATGTGAACATGCTAAATTACTTAAGTGGGTTTGATGACATGACTTAAACAATATTTAGGCAAACACAAGATAGTTTTTTTGTGTAAGTAATAACATGTTATACAGTGTTGAGATAGATTGTAACTATTCAGTGTTTTATACAAATTTAATATGGGATATGTACACGTTTCTATTTCATGTTGGGGTCAAATCAGCCAGTTAAGGCGAACTGCCAACAGTGGGTTAATACTCAGGTACTATATCATTGCATATTCAGAAATATTGACGATTCTTGGCAGCTGACATCAGTTATTAGGGTTCTACTAGTTGAGGTACTACAGTGATCATAACTTGAACAAGAATAAGTGAACTTGAATCAACCCTTACGATACCACTGATTTAACCCTATTCATGTTAATTCATTCACCTACACAAGCAATTTTTTGCTTGGGAATGTTATGTATCCCTCAATTCGTGCGCTTTTTTGGATGTTTTTAAATAATTCTGCCATTGCTCGGGGCATACATTGGTGCCCGCACCAAATGTTCTTGTTGTACTGCAGCACTCCTGCATTTCAAGTACTTTAGACATTAGCCACTTGCTTGCCCTGCCATTGGCATGTCAGTGTTCCTCTACTATTACTAGTAGCTGTTTCAACCCAGAACAAGGCCTTCTCCAGAAATACCAAGTAGACTGGTTTCCATCCATTTCTCCAAAAAAGTGCTTCCTATACAACGACGGCATTTTTGAGTAAAACATTGAAACAGATGTTCTAGCCGGAAATTTTATGCTGATTCGAAATCTTCCGGTCCCCAAAGCTAATTTTTAGAGAAGTGTGCCTAATTTTTAGTTTATGGTCATGCGCCAAGAGTTGGGGTATACAAAACGAGTGTGTGCTTTACTTTTCACAAATATGGTTTTAAAATGGTTTTTATGGGTATCATTAGAACCAAGTGAGGTATTCAGCTTATTATTAATTTTCATTTTAAAGGGAATTTATCTAGCTTTGTAGGGTGAAAGATTTTGTACATTGTGTGCTATTTTTACTTTTTGATTTGTCGTAATTTTGAGTCATGCGGGGGTCGAAGGGTGGTGCCTACTGATAGGTGCCATACGAATGAGGCATGTGTTCAAGTCTAGGGATTTTGATATTCGGTGGGGCCTTTTGCATTTTTTTTTTGTTTTATATCTTTGTACCCAATGCCATGTATAGATAAATACCTCTCATTTTGTTTGTTATGTATGTGGCATTCATTTTGACCTATACACACAGTTTAAGCTATGATGTTAATTGAACGGATAACAAATGAGACTGCCACAAAATTTTGACTTTACATCAAAATTTCACTTTTCCACCTTATATGACACTTGTGGCACCCTGATATGCACATAAAATGTTGCAGATTGTCTTCTTACATTTTTCGCTAAACAATATATAGTTTTTAAAGTATCTCAAAAAAAAATGAGACTTACTCTCATTTAAGTGTGAAAATGAAATTTGGTAGTTTCAAGCACTGTAACACACTTGCTCCCAACTCATGGTGTAGATCTTATAGAATTTAGGTCATATGTGGACAGTTAATTTGCATAAAACATTCAAAATGGCCGCCGTTTTAAGTTTTTGCAAATTAATGTCAATATAGGGCATATACCTCTAACTGCATGGTAAGTGTGTTCTCTGAGCTGGAAAACAATGTTAGACATAAGACTGAAGTCTTTACAAGCTTAAATCTTGAGTATGTACAAAAAATGGTTAAAATGGCGGCCATTTGACATTTATGAAATTAGCCACCTTCCCTTTAAAAATTAGCTTGGGAACCGGAAGAATTTGGATCAGCATCATCTTCCACCTCAAATTTCCGTATAGAAACACTGTTTGAATTGCTTTTACTCAAAAAATGACTTCGACTAGTGCTTTGAAAGGAAAACCAGTCCTTAAAGTAGCTGCTGGTACGTTGAACGGAACGCTTTATTACGGACAACTCCTCTCCCTACAAAATACACAAAGAAATTGTTAAACTATTAGAAAAGAACACAAATACAAACAATTTGTCCTTCATAACATGGCCGTCTCTGAATGTGTTAATAGTTCTTAAGCTATCTAAAGCCATGTACCACCGCCAACGGGGTCTCCATGTGATAATAAGAAATAATGTCATATAAAGAATGTTACACTGTCTTAAACTCAGTTTAAAGGGAACCCACGAGAAACAGAGGATTCGTAAGTTACGTAATTCACGAGGCGAAGCCCGAGTGGATTCATAACTACGATCTTCTGTTGCGAGTTTATCCCCTGACTTAAACCATTGCTCAGCTAAAAATCCTGTTCTTTACACCTCATCAAATCCGTTTTGAAACCTGTGGACTTCGGAACTGTGATTCCATCTCAGCTTTACAAGGCTGACGTTTGCATTTTACTATCAGTGAAAGTCTGAAGAGCTGGCAACTTGCCTTTAGGTTAATTCTCGGAGCTTTTGGGTCCACCTCGTTCAAGTTGGAGCTAGAATGGAGCAAAAACGTAAGTCACCACCATTGTTTCCGTGGAAAGAAATCCTAAATCGCAAAGACACCATGGAGACTTTTAGAGTTTCCGATGGATACTTAAAGTGCAGAAACTTTTTAAAGTGTCCATGGAAACTTTTAAAGTGTCCATGGAAACATTTTTAAAGTCTCCATGGATACTTTAAAAGATTCCAATGGATAGAATACAAAATCTCAAAGTCACCACAGATAATAATCAATATTCCTATGGAAAAAAGTCATTTAAGAGCTTAAGCGAATTACAAGGTAGGCCTATGTCGTACATTGAATACTAATTAAAGCAAATACGAATTAGTCAGAAGGTTTTAGATTGACCTTGAATGATTTCATAAGCACATAAATTGATTTTTCTCTGCTACATACTATATGTTCAATAGATTAAGTGACATTTACTTTCCTTCCAATGCACCTCACATGCCCCTCATTCAATGCCAGTACGTCGGACAAATACTAAAGAAAGGTGACACGATGGGGTTAAATCTCTATAGTATTTGTGACTTCGTAACGGTGTCGTGTCAGTATACCTGGCTGTGCTGTATTTGTGTTATACCTGTTTAGTAGTAATAGCATTAATGGTGCCCCGCGCGGGACCGCAGGCGATAGATGGTGGAATAACTTGACAGACATGGAGTTTTTGCTTCATTGAAGTACTAAGAGCCTTGGTCATAACATTTTCTGACAATTGAAAATGTGAACATGCTAAATTACTTAAGTGGGTTTGATGACATGACTTAAACAATATTTAGGCAAACACAAGATAGTTTTTTTGTGTAAGTAATAACATGTTATACAGTGTTGAGATAGATTGTAACTATTCAGTGTTTTATACAAATTTAATATGGGATATGTACACGTTTCTATTTCATGTTGGGGTCAAATCAGCCAGTTAAGGCGAACTGCCAACAGTGGGTTAATACTCAGGTACTATATCATTGCATATTCAGAAATATTGACGATTCTTGGCAGCTGACATCAGTTATTAGGGTTCTACTAGTTGAGGTACTACAGTGATCATAACTTGAACAAGAATAAGTGAACTTGAATCAACCCTTACGATACCACTGATTTAACCCTATTCATGTTAATTCATTCACCTACACAAGCAATTTTTTGCTTGGGAATGTTATGTATCCCTCAATTCGTGCGCTTTTTTGGATGTTTTTAAATAATTCTGCCATTGCTCGGGGCATACATTGGTGCCCGCACCAAATGTTCTTGTTGTACTGCAGCACTCCTGCATTTCAAGTACTTTTAGACATTTAGCCACTTGCTTGCCCTGCCATTGGCATGTCAGTGTTCCTCTACTATTACTAGTAGCTGTTTCAACCCAGAACAAGGCCTTCTCCAGAAATACCAAGTAGACTGGTTTCCATCCATTTCTCCAAAAAAGTGCTTCCTATACAACGACGGCATTTTTGAGTAAAACATTGAAACAGATGTTCTAGCCGGAAATTTTATGCTGATTCGAAATCTTCCGGTCCCCAAAGCTAATTTTTAGAGAAGTGTGCCTAATTTTTAGTTTATGGTCATGCGCCAAGAGTTGGGGTATACAAAACGAGTGTGTGCTTTACTTTTCACAAATATGGTTTTAAAATGGTTTTTATGGGTATCATTAGAACCAAGTGAGGTATTCAGCTTATTATTAATTTTCATTTAAAGGGAATTTATCTAGCTTTGTAGGGTGAAAGATTTTGTACATTGTGTGCTATTTTTACTTTTTGATTTGTCGTAATTTTGAGTCATGCGGGGGTCGAAGGGTGGTGCCTACTGATAGGTGCCATACGAATGAGGCATGTGTTCAAGTCTAGGGATTTTGATATTCGGTGGGGCCTTTTGCATTTTTTTTTTGTTTTATATCTTTGTACCCAATGCCATGTATAGATAAATACATCTCATTTTGTTTGTTCTTTATGTGGCATTCATTTTGACCTATCCAACATTTAAGGCTATATGTTATTGAAGGTAACAACTGAGACTGCCACAAAATTTTTGTACTTTTTACATCAAAATTTCACTTTTCCACCTTATAATGGACACATGTGGCACACTGTATATGCACATACATGTTTGCATATTTGTCTTCTTACATTTTACTTTACAACAAATATAGTTTTATAGCATCTAAAAAAATGATGACTTAGTACATCTCATTTTAAGTGTGAAAACGTGTAATATTTGGTAGGTTCAAGCATTAACACAACACACCTTGCTCCCAACTCATGGTGTATGATATTATGATGACTTAGGTGCCATGTTGACAGTTATTATGCATAAACAGTCAAAATGACCGCGTTTTTAAGTTTTGCAATTAATTTGTCAATATAGTCATATACCTTAACTGATGGTCTAGTTGTGTTCTCTGGCCTGAAAAAATGTATAGACATAAAAGGAGTCTTTTAAAGCCTTAATCTTGAGTATGTACAAACAATGTTAAAATGGCGGCCATTTTGAATGTATGCAAATTAGCCACACTTCCCTCAAAATTAGCGGGAAACCCGAAAGATTTGGAATCAAGCATCAAATTTTCCCGTATAGAAACACTGTTTGAATTGCTTTTACTCAAAATGCCTTCACTAGTTGTTTTTGAAATGGAACCAGTCTAAGTAGCCTGCTTGGTACGTTGACGGAACGCTTTATTACGTACAAAATACAACAAGACATTGTTACAACTATTAGAAAAGAACACAAATACAACAATTTGTCCTAACATGGCGCGTCTCTGATGTTTAATGTTCTTAGTCTCTAAAGAAAGCCATTACCACAGCCAGCGGGTACTCCATTTGATAGATAAGAAATATGTCAATAGAAGAATGTTTACACGTCTTAAACTCCGTTAAAGGAAACCACGAGAAACAGAGGACATTCGTTAAGTTACGTAATTCACGAGGGCGAGCCCGAGTGGATTCGTAATTACGAATCTTCTGTTGCGAGTGGATTCCCTGACTTAAACCATTGCTACAATCTAAAATCATGTTCTTTCCACCTATCAATCCGTTTTGAAACCTGTGTCGCTAACTGTATTCATCTCAGCTTTTACAAAGGCCTACTTTGCATTTACCTATCCAGTGAAGTCTGAAAGAGCTGTCAATTGCCTATTAGGTTAATTATCGATGACTTTTTGGGGTCCACCCGGCCGGTTTCAGTTGGAGCTAGGAATGGAAGCCAAAACAGTAAAGTCACCACCATTGTTTTCATGGACGAATCTAAAATCGCAAAGACACCATGGAGACTTTAAGTTCCATGGAGACTTAAAGTGTCCATGGAAACTTTCAAGTGGTCCATGGAAGAACGTTTTAAAGTCTCCATGGAGACTTTAAAAGATTCCATGGATAGAATACACAATCCAGTCACCACAGATAATAATCAATATCTATGGAAAAAGTCATTTAAGAGATTAAGAGAATTCCAAGGTAATCCTATTGTCAGTAGAAAGAATCTAAAACCGGATGTGGTCAATCGATATTGAGCCAAGCTCTGAATGCATCCCTAATTTTGTATGCCCAATGGTGTGTAAAATAAAATTTAAAATGGTTAGGCGCACACCAATTACTGCCATGACAATTGCCTCTGAATGTGGAAAATAATAGTGATATTTAAAATCCACACAAATAACTAATAATGTCTTTACACACTCAGATTATTATAAGACTACTAAACACGTTAAGTCAATTTTTGAACATACTAAGTCTTGAGACCAATTGGGTTCAGCTACTGTTAAGCAGTATACTCATGAAGTTAATTAATCATGGAGTTATTAAAATAACTACAGACTGCTATAATTGATAGCAATTGCATTCACAAATACACTCCCTGGGAATTTTGCCAGCCTAACTTCGACATAATGTTACGGATTTGACAACAAAATTTCCGGAAGATTATAATACAAATTGGTTTGAACGAAAAAGTGTGTCCATGCCTATTAGCAGCGGCAAAAGTAAAAACACTCAAAAATGATCAGTGTGGTTCGTAATTCTTACTTACTCAAAATAACTAATCTATATCATCATTCATGCTTTTTCTTATAGTTCTCAAATATTGTCATGATTATGTCCTTTAAAATTGTCACAAATACCATTATTTCATTTTAAAATATTAAAACACAATTATATCCTATATTAAGTTTAACGTAGAATTGTGCAAACTTGGTACCAAAATACTCAGTGGTACACTGGCTGCTGATGTAATTTAGTTGTTGAAGTACTTTTTTGATATTTTTTAAGTAAACTAGAACCATCCAGTTGCAAAGTTATACCAACAAAACAAGTTTGTAAAACAAAAAAACAAAACAAGCATTATTTAGTTCCTTATGTTCCTTCAAGTTTTGCTACCTCAAGAAACCCTCTTATATTTGTTTCATTGAATTAGCATTACTAGATCTTTTGAAAGAAAAACATTATGTGCATTAAATGTTCTTGCGTAGTATTGTGGTTAGTATTAGTTTCATTAGTAGGGGTCACGGGTGTTATAGGCCTACACATGTTTATAATTATACTAGATGCATAACGGCTAATGATTAAAATGAATGATGCAATGTAAAAACAAAGGCACATAGTACCTCAAAAAACCATTCTTTTCCTTTTTCCTCTTTATTTTCCCTATAATTGGAACTAACTTGATACTTTCTTGGAGTACTTGCTATATAAACACAGTAAACATGGTAAGTATGGTGTGATTGTTGAGTACATGTAAAAAAGAGTTGGGTACTGATGACATTTTGAGTTACTCCTTACAATTGATTGTGATAAATTACCTCAAATTAAATTCAAACCTGGTTTACACTTAATGTTATTGAGTAGATACATGGAATTATTATTTTCAACAGTGTAGTTTGCAGACAAAAATTATACGAAACGTGTTGCCTATAATAATTAGTAGCGTAGCATTTATTCACAGATTTTGATAAGGACGAAATTTTTCCTTTTTAAACAGGAACCCTTTATAAACAAAACTTAATATTTAAATCAATCCGAACGTCAATGTTATTATCAAAGCGCTTTATGGCTTATGTTTTATAAAACGATTTTTGAAACGGATCTCAATACAAAACATAAAGATGATGTCGCAACTTTTTACTTTCTAAGATTGTTATGGTAAAAGCAAGTTTTTTTGGTTTTTAAGATTTGATCCACTCTTTACTTTTATATCATTCCTGTGACTGATATTTCCATTAACTACAAAATATCCTTTACACACACATTTGTATTCCATGATTTTTTAAAAAGAAATGAAAATGTCTGGAGATATTGACAATCAAGCATAAATTAGAATTCCAAGAAACCCCAAACATTAGGCAAAAAATATTTTCAATTCGGAAAAAGTGAACACAAATTAACACGGCGGTCGTTCCACATATGTAGAATGAAAAGTTGTATTTTTCCTACTTTTACCATTAATCTAATATGGCACTGTTTGGTAGGTGGCATTGTTTGTATTGTAATTTCGCAAGAACTATTGGTTTGTACAGTAAATCCTAACCGGATCCTGCTCCGAGCACAGATCGAACGGATTCAAATAAATTGAATAAAAGAAATAAAGCATCAAAAGGATTAGCCTACGTCTGTTTTCAATTATGTAAAGGTTTGTACGAAATAGCACAGCTCTTTGAATCATTGGAAAGGCGCTATAGAAATAAATTTCATATTATTTTATTGTTTATGTACATTAATATGTAAATATTTAGACAGGAAAAATACTTCAAACTACTTGTTTGATTTTTACTGACACGGACTCTTGCTGACTCCGGATTGGTGTTTAAGAGGGTGTGTTTCCTAGGGACCCGCACTATATCTAATTAACGGGCGATTGATTTTTTAAATGAAAAGTTGGGGGTATCCGAAAGCAAATCAAAATATAAGTCGAAAGGATCGTTATTTTCGGAAAACTGGCAAAGAGGTCATTAGTCGTGTCTCTAGAACCCACCTGTCCACTAGTGTTTAACGATTCGAATTTGGTTTCTTAAAAAAAGCTTACAGGAGTATGTTTGGGTGTTTTATAGTGAAAATAGCTTTTGAGATACTCTGGTGTAAGAAAAGAAGTCGGCAATATTGTTATCTTTTTAAGAATGGTTACAGTCCTATTTTCCTAGAGAGGTCAATGTGAGCGTTTGGATTTTGCAGTTTATTAGTCGATATCGGTTGGGCATCAACAGCTGACGTACTAATTCTCACGTAAAAGACGCGAAAAGACGGGTGTGTTCAGGAAAATCTATACAGTCGGGTTGTGAGGGTTGCACGAGCACGGTTTGTACAGACCACATCTCTTGCGAGATGTTCTGTAAAAAAAAATCTCACTTTGATCAGTTTGGAAAAGCTCGAAACGTGGTCGCATTGTAACCAAACAAAGTAAATTAAAACCTTCCTATATGTCGAATTTTAATATTGATAAATCACATTTTATGAAGACATACTATGATATTCACCAGACTCGCCCCCTTAATAAAATTAATGTTTTCTGTATTAAAAGTGCAAAGAAAGATTTCACATACCAGCCCCCCCCCAAAACAAAACCCGAAAGCCCTGATTTTTTTATTTGGCACTGCTCAATAGCTCTATCACTGATCACTATTCCGTCTGAAAGAATTAACCCCGGCATTAACCTGAGAGAAGATTGCTTTGGTACAATAATTCTGAAACATCTAATTTCGTATGGGAACAAATACGAAATTCAGCTATGTTTTACTATTGAACTATAAGCAATAAAATCATCTTTTGTTTCACTTTAGGACATTCTTAGCTAATACAAGGTCAAATATAGTAAACTTATTACAATGACAGCATCATATTTATGCCTCAAAATCTATCGTTGCACCTTAAATTATGAAGACTTTTTATAATCAGAATTGTAATTTAACAAATCTCTTAAAGGAGATATTCACGTTTAGACCATACATCATCCTTTGAAATATCGCATTATGAGATTAGCTGTCCATTTTTTGCACACATCTACTAGGTTCTGATTTTTATTCTTTTTTCAGTTTTTCAACTGACCATCAATATTTACTCTAAAAACTAGTGTTATGGATTATTAGGTCCCCCCACAATTCGAACGATATGTTTCATATATACAATACTACACGCTACGTACTTCCTGCTCTTGAATGTTTCTTGTGATATACTGTGTATTGGTCTATATAGTGAACCGATTTGACAAAGCGATTTTTAAAAGCGACTGGTATTGAAGACTACCCCGTGGAAACTGTCTAAAGTCAAAAGTCTCCAGGTGAGATGCAAAAATGGGCAAAGTTTCCATGGAAAGTATTCAGAAATTGCAAATTGACCATTACATGTCAAATGCCACATCAAAGCGAATAAACGAGTTTATAAACTCTAAGGCCGGGGTCACACGAGAAAAATTGTCGTGATAACTCGATTGGCAGGATGTAATAGTCAACGACGACTGTGGTCACACGTATTATTTATTGTAATCGTGGCGCATTTAAAGTCGACCTCAAGATTTTTGAATATTATTTTTTTTGTTTACTAATGAAAAATAGTCAGCTAGAACTAAAAGAGTAACCTAAAATGCACAATTCCAAATTGAGTGATTCGGAATTTTCGTTTGATGCAGTAAACATTTATGTGTAGTATGATATCCGCCATAGGATACTGTTATAACAAAAATGTCCGGATCCGGAAATTTATACAACGTTGGGAGTTTCTATATGAAGGAATTCCGATTTTAAGCTTAGCATTTCACACAGGGAGTAGTATATGGACAAGCATTATGTACATGCAAAAAACAGATCAGAGTCCAATGATCGCTGTTTGGCGCAATTCCATTGGCAAAACCTTAACGGCGATGTTAACTAAAGCCTATCACACGCTCCTCTTTTACAAAACTTACCAGGTCTTTCGAGATGCAAACGTGAAGTTAGCTCTACTTGATCAATTCTTTTTCCTTTTTTCTTCATGAATTTATATCATGTCCTCCGATTCGATTGAAAATCGTTTCTTTCAACGTGTTAATTCGTAGGAACAACCCTGAGGGAATGTTTACTTCCGGGTTTGATTCAGCCACCGCGGTGTCAATATCAGCCTTAGTCGTGCATATTTAAGATCGATGATCAAAATTAAAATTCTTAATTAAAAGTCAGATTTTAAATAGACAAATTTATAACTATCACAGGCATGTGATTAGGTAAATCCGTATTTAACTAATTAGATTAACAATAACTTCGGCTTATTTTAGTTCTGGGTGTAACATGTGGGGAACAAGGATTGTGACCCATCACGTTCACATCAGGTAAGTGGAATAAATAATGATACCGAATTGGAAAAATACTGGGGAAAATAAATAAACAAATGCTTACAGATACCGATTTTCTTATCCCCCGAGTTTATGCCTATTACAGAAATGAGCAATTTTACAACGAATTTACACCTTGCAGGCATTGTGGTAAACTATTGTTCGGTAAAGTTTAATTAGTGAAAACATGTCCCGACTCGATCAATTGAAAGAAGATGTAAGGAATCTCTCGAATCAATTCGTGCCAGGACCAGGGATGCGTTTGCTATGGTCAGGTACAATTTCCGGGAAGGCGGAGCTGGATGAAGGGAAGGTCGCCGTCACGGTTGATGGATTTTTCTTATACAACGACGACATTGGGGTCACCGTGCTTTTTCGCGAATTTATTACAATCGTACCCACAATAAATGCGACCCAACGATGAAAATTTTCGTCGTTGACCGATGACACCATTACAGACGCCGACGAAAGATTTGCGTTCACACGTACAAAATATTGTAGTCATACTACAAAAATCGTCATGTCGTAATTCGTTTGACCCCGGCCCCTAAGACTCCAGTGTCGTAATTTTGTTACAGTTGTTACCGTGTAATAAACCATAAACCTACAACAGCATTAGTTGTGTAACAATTCGTAATGATCCTGAAAGGAATGCCGCACTTAACAATAGGCCGCATTCGTTTCTAATTCCGTAATTAAGTGTAAGACCTCTGTCCTTTTAATTGTTTTCTCGCATTGTAATAACTTTTATTCCTAAATGGAATTAAAATTGATTGTTAGAGCCTATAAGCGGCGAAATGAAGACGCAAGTTTGAAGTGTTCGGACTGCTGACATCATATCTTCATACATTATTTTTAAAAATAATAAGATCTTTTAATCCAAAAATAAAATGGAATTCCACACTTAAAATAGTTGCATTCTTTTTTCCCCCTTTACTTTTCGTGTAAGTAATGCTCTATCATGCTGTTAAGCACGAATCTTTTAGGCAAGGTATATAATGCCATAAATTCATTACATTAAAACAAATATATAACTCAAATTTCATTTTCTGTTCATCCCGATTATTATTTTTACAAATATGCTCTTTGAATCACACATGACTAAGGGAAAACATTTATATTACCAATAAAAATTCAAACTAATACAGAATACAGGAACCAGAATAAAAAGCATCCCGCTAGCTTACATCATGAGGCGGGAAAAAAAGTACAATGGAAAAGCAAAATGCGTTTAGTGTCGGTAATGTTTCCAAACTGGCCAACAAAATAATAGACAAAAATAAAATGATAATAATAACAAACAACGTGGAATCGAAGGTACAATTCCTCCATTACGGTACCGGTAATGATATAAAGTTATCCGAAAGATATATCATACAGTAATTTTTCGAAAATATAACGAAGTGGCCAGCCATGGCATTTTTTTATCTGTAGCTGGTAAGAAGGTTGAACCTGAACTGTTTTAATAATAAACATTTATCTCAAAAAGAGAATCCTTCGGTCAGCCGATGAAGTATTCAATGGTTAAAAGACACTTTTATGGAAAAAAAACATTTTTTTAAAACACAAATTACTATTATAGGTCTCATTTATTAAAAAGATTTACTCTAAAATACATTATACGATTTTACAATCGTACGTTCTTTATCCAATACACTTTTATCCAATACATTTTTTTCGTCTGAAGCATTTTGTACGCGACTGCTTTTAAAGACTACCATGGAATTTGTTCTAAAAGTCGACATTTTCCATGTAGAGATAAACATGGCAAAGTTTTCCAATGAAAGTATCAGAAAATTGCAAAGACCATGAAGTGTATTTTTCCATCAAAGAGTATGTTATGAACTCTTCAGACAAACCAGTGACCTTAATATTATTGTTAGTTCTCACAAGCCATAGGCCGACCCGACATAATTAACTGTGTAGCATGCGTAATAATAATTCTTCTGAAAGGAATACCGGACTTACAATAGTTGCATCATTCGTAGTTCCGATATTACGTTTAAAGCTCCGATCCAGTGAATTTTTTTTGGCAATTTAAGAATTCTTAAATGGAAATTGAAATTGACTTTACACTGCTAGGAATTAAATAAAAACGATGTCCCTCTATATATCTGATCCGTTTTAGGAACCCAACAACTCGTCACAAAATTGTTTGCAAGCGACTACATTAAAGACATCATAGACATATTATGATCTTGATTTTTCCATTGTAAAATTCACTTAGAGGCCAACTGTAGTATATATTGGTAGTTTGGTATTTCACTGTTTTGATGAAATGAAATACTTCATGACAGTGGTCAATCAATGTATAATAATATGTTTTGCTGTTTAACTGCCATCGTTTTCACTGCAAAGTAATTACGTAGCCCTTGTTCATGCATATTTTATGCTGAGGATATTCTTTAATAGGCCTAATGTCTATTTCACGTTCAAAATAAAGAAAGACTGTGAAATTACGTAAAGGATAGACACGAGTTACTTTCCGTTCGTGGCTGAGAAGGGCTGAGGGGCGTAGCCCCCGAAGCATTCTCATGCACACGAAGGGATAGTTACTAGTGTATTATCCGACTTAACACACAACTGGGACGTCACCCTATTGCTTGTTCGCTCCATTATTTTGCACGAATGGAGTGTTTTTGAAATTAGTTGCTTCATTCCACAAGATAATCAATTACCTATTGAAGCCGGATAATGTATTCAAAGGGTTGTAGGAATGGTGTGAATAAGAGTCTTTAAAACGCAATACTGGACAAAACAGTCTGTGATTTGTATAATGATGAAGATTAGGTTTATATTGATCGCATTTTTCAAGTCCCCGCATCAGCTTTTCGTACTGCAGATTTTCATTGGTAAGGTGTGTGGTTGATGGTTGCTGTCCAGTTTGCTACAGTGTGGATATATATGTACATTTATATTTGATTTACGCGTCATTGAATTCATTACCCTGTTGATAAGATAGAGTAGATACTGCTATGATGAACTTACCGGCTAAAATGGTGTAAACCGAGATCAAGATGTGTAATCAACTATTACCACGTTAGATGGTCAAGCAGACACCTGTGTGTTTATGTAGGACTTGCTTAAAGGGATTATGAACCCGTAACTTGGAATTACAAGCTAATGCACTTGCAACTTGATGGATTGCCCTTGCGAATATATTTTATTGTATGATGATCATGATTTCGGTCTAAATGAAATAACCTGAATGTGGTAGGAATCCAAATCCGAATCTGAGGAGTTAGGGATTTACCGAAGGATGATGATCTGTAATAGGCTATATCCATAACCCAGATATCCAGTAAAAGCCGATGGGCAGAATTAATCGGGAAATATATGATCGACTAATGGCTCTATATGGGGACAAGATTTCATCGGTATTGTATTTTTCTCCTGGATATGCCAAGGATTAAAGGAATGTATCGTGTGAAGGTGCGTGGTCTCGTTTTTTTCCTATTAGGCCAAAAAATATGCGGCTGTACGCTCGCATACAGGTTTTCAGATCGCAGTTTACCGGCATTGGGTTTTTTTAAGAAAGTTTTTTTTCAATTTATTTAATCGTGGCCGACTAAAAATGTCGCGGGAAAGGAGTTTCATACTACCCCCCTTTACAATTTTACAGGATACAATTTTTTTATTTTGACATACACTCACGACACTCTAACCCTAAACCAAAATTTAAAAAAAAAAAATGTTACATGACAACATGAAAAACCGGTGTAGCGCATAGCGTTATTGACTTAAAGGTGCAAACAGAGAATTTTGAGGGCACTCTCAAATTTGTGTCATAATAGTATTTCATATAGATTAGATATCTTGTCTTTATTTCGCTACAGAAATGCAAAAGAAAAAAGAGGATTTTTGATTTGCTTATAGTTTCAATGTAAAAAAACTAGGCTGAATTTTTGATGCTCCTATCGAAATTAGAAATTTCACAATTTTTGTACCAAAGAAACATTTCTCAGCTTAATTCTTTTATATGGGGATATTTTTATGGAAATCCTTATATCAGGGCAAAACATCAGTACTGTCTATTTTTTTAAGGAACCGATATTTGAAATCTCTCGTTGCACTTTAATTGGCTCTATAGAAAAGCATGCTTTTTGATTTTTCTGTCGTGCACGACAGAAAATCAACATACTAAATATCATCTATTACATAAAGACGGTGTATTCAGCGCTTAATTATTGCACTTCATGTGTGATCGAATTATTTTGATATGCGTTCATAATGCAAAAACTCGGCTCGATAAAAAAGGGGGCGCTCTTCCTCAGAACTTTCCTCTTGTCTTTTTTAAAATAAAAAATGAAATTTTACGTCGCATAATTCATATGAACATGAATTCATGCATATACTTTACACAACTGTTACAGAAGAAAAAAGCTAGGATTATGATTGAAGCTTAAATAAATAACAGGGAAACACAATTTTAAATACATATAAAGAAACGCACAAAAGATACAAAGAGCCATCAAGTTCGGTTAGATTTTGACAATTAAAAAACCAATATGAACACAAATATTCTAGGCCTAAGTACACAATAAACAAAGTTTGAAGGACTAAATGAATAAACGTAGATCACAATGCATGAACTATAGAGTATTCAAATAAGTCAAATTTCAAAAATTACTCTCAAAACACAAAGAATTTATATAGTTGAAAAATGTGATTGAAATACTCCAAGTCAAAAAATACTAAAAAAGTATGGTACATTTTTGTGAGATTCATAACTTGGAACAGAAAAATAAACAACACACACTAAAAAGGAATGCAACCAAAATTAACTCGTTGTATGGCTATGATATACGTTATTTTCTATGTGATTTTTATCAACGAATTATTTCTAAATTGTGCGCATATTGTAATACCTGCTTTGTATTGTTTTTCCTTGCGTTGTTTTTGCGCGAATGGAGCGATGTATCCAATAACACGCCATTCGTAAACTCGGCGAAAGCGTTCGCTTTCTGAGTTTACGAAGTGCGTGTTATTGTTACTCTTTCGCTCCATTCTTTCAAAATATGGAGCGAAAACAATAGGTGACGTCACAGATGTGTGTTAAAGCAATTTAACGTCAGCTTGTATAGTTTACAGTGACAGTAGGCCTGTGTGTTCACTTAAATATATTTGTTCCCTGTGTTCGCTGTAAATTTGTAGATGTCTTTTGTCCATGGAATCCGTTTTATTTCACACCATGAGACTTGCGATTTTGCAAATTTTCCATGGAAAGTTTCAATTCCCACCGTATACCGCCCCAGCGGATGTATCCGGAGTCATGAGACTTTGCGTTTTTTGAAAAGTTTCCCTGGAATCTTTTAGTTCCACCATGGATACACTGCGTTTTTTCTAAAAGCTTTCCATGGAATATTTTATTTCAACCATGGAGACTTTGCCATTTTTGATTTTATTCATGGAAGCTTTCATGGAGAATAGTGCAAGAATTGTACGATTGCTACCTGACCAAGTGGGTGATATTATAGTCAGCTGCGTGACATGTGTGGGCTGCTGGCTCTTTCAAAACTCATTCAGTGGACTGATTGAATACAAAGTAAACCGTAGTTTCGAAATCTCGTCCGAGGAGGAATGGATTTTTAAAATGATGTATCCACACCAGATATCCAGTCAACTGTAGAATCACAGATTGTGGATTATATTGAGCGACAGACGACTAGATTTAATCAATGTATCAATTCCACGGGGATAATGCCAAAATGATTAAAACAAGTTTCGGATGCAATGTTTTTAAGGATTACAGTAATTAAATGGGAATAAGACAACGTGATTTTATACATAATCCAGATATCAAGCTAAACTGCCACCAGAAAAATAATATATTCATGAGAGTTATAAATACGGATTTTACTTTGAATTGTACTCTTCTCGCAGCGTAGTGCTATGGATTATTAAACATTGGTACAGGTCAAGAGTTGCAGTCTAGAAGGTGCGTGATCTTTTAATTGTATCATTTTAGGCCAAAATTCCGAAGAGGGTATCAAAAATAGGACTATACGGAACGTGCCGCAAATATGAGTCTAGTTTTCAGTCTTCTGATATATAAATAACCCGTTTTCATGCCATTGGAGTAGTAATAGGTACCCTTTTCAAATTTTCTAAATTTCTTGAAAAAAAATGTTGGAAAATGAGACAAAAATTTGGTCAGGTAGAAATTTTGAGGAAAATGACAATTTGTGTTCAATTTAGCCTAAAGTGTACATGTAGCTGAAGCTTTTTTGGCAAAAAATAGATATTGTCTTTTTTTTGGAAAGATCTTATCGATATATTGAAAAAAGATGGGCCAAAAGGCAAATAACGAGAAAATAAATCCAGGTAGTACATGGCTGTTTGCCTAAAACAAATGATGCTCAGGTTTTCGGGCAAAGAAGATGAGATAAACCGTTTTTCTTGCCCCCATATCTCTGTATCAAGAGAAATGTTCAATATAGGGATTTGTACGGTTTTTTCGTCAGAATAGTCAAAATGGTTATTTTACTCAGGCCATCCTAGCATTTGTTCCCCTCTGAATTCCCTAAAATTGTGAGAACCATATAGGACAAATGTAAAATATAGATGGCCGTGATCTACCCAGCAAAACGTGAAGTCTCTTCCAATTTGTTTCGTTTGAATAACACCTAGGCCTTAAAATAGGCCTAATCATATCGTATTGATCTACAAAGGATGAAAAATTGAATCAATATTAATCATTCGGTTGACAACAATCCAAAAATGTAAAAACTGCCATTTAAAACTCTAAAACGCTACCTTTAACACGAGGCCTAAACTATAACAAAACTTCACATGATACCTTAAAGTGAAAACACAAAATTTACAGCACATTTAAAAAAAAATTATGCCAATTTCCAGAAATTCAAGCATAGGCTTAAAATGTTAATCTTATACAGTGCAATGTCAAACGATGAAAATAAGACAGAAATTTAAAACACAAAAAAACAACAATAAATACATATTTAAGGCGAAAACAAAGAACCAAAAGGTGATTTTTAAAAAATTACCTAATACAAATTCCATTAATGGAATAGAGTATGGAATAAAGCATATGAAACAATGATAGAGAGTAGGTACAAGGGGTATAATGTAATTAAAATTTAAAAAAAAAAACAAAACCATGTTAACACTGGATTGAATATAAAGTAAAAAAAAACACGTGCACAAAAAAATAAAAGTACATCATTATTTTGGTAAAGAAACTAAGCTTTGATAAAGAGAACACACTAAAAAACTTCAGAACAACAAAAATAACTCCCTGTATCCCATGTCTTTATTTTTTTATCCCATGTCGTTATTTTCACATGATTTCTGTTTATTAATTTTGTAGGCCTATATTCAATTCGTTCACCCGTTAATGCCACAACATGGTCAATCTATTTACTAAATCGTGAGATAATTTTATACGAATCTTCTGTTAAACATGTTAATGTGTGGATTAAATTCCTCGTAGTTTCGTAGATACGAATCCACACTTTTCTGTAGATTCGTAGATACGAATCTACACTTAGACATGGTAACAGAAGATTCGTAGAAATTAGACCTCGGTTTAGTAAATAGAGTGACGTCACTGCAATGGTTTAAACACGATGAAACCTGCGCACACGATTATTTGCAAGGTGATGAACCATCGATTCGTCAGCGTCAATCCGTCGAGCATGTGCTCTTGAAATCCCGTATAATCGGAGAAACAAAAGCACTGTTACAACACATGGGAGACCGAAGAAACAAAGCGCCCATATAATGCTAGTAATGTCTGGAGCATCAGTATCTTCTGGGTCCGCAACACACAAATAGATAACCTCAAAGAAAACAGAAATCTGCCCAGGCCGGAACACATGCAGACAAGCCCATCCTGAGCTGAAAATCCATAGTGAAATAACGGCAAGACGTGCTTTACCGGCAGTCACAATCCTGGTGTAATGCAGTGGATATGCAATCGCAATATACCGTTCTATATTTACAAATATCAAGGAAAGTGAAGAACAAGTTCCAAAAAAGTTTTGTGTTAAAGAGTTTATCTTACAGTAGGTATTGCTATATGGCCAATTGCCAGTTATAGCTGGCCCGATTGCCGGGACGCGGTGCTATGGTGAAGAGTCCACTTAAAAGATCAGCTGCTGCTAAACTTTTCATAAATATAAGGCAAACTTCACTTATGCCGTTGACATTTTTGTGAATTACAATCAAACACAACGTATTCCCCAAAATTGCGATTATTGCTAAGATAATCAAACTGATGGCAAATATCATATTGTATAATCGTCATCGAATGGTCTGCGTGCTGTATCTATAGAAATTACCTTAACCAGTAACTCATCTATAGGCTGCAGTTAACGAACTCGCTTTGGCTGAAAAGATCCCGTTTGAAAAAGAATTCTAATTGAACGTTACCAAAAAATGTCAGCGTGGATAACTTACGAAGTGGCCATTGCAATCATGTTTATAGCTGGGGGATAAAATAAGACAACCAATAATGCGTTCAATCAATTTGTTAAAGGGGCGTGTTCCGATCGTCTTTGGGACCCCCCTGATTTACCCGGAAGTAGTATCGATTTTGATATCAGATGAAAGGCCGTATTTTTCTCATTGTCGTCCTGAAATTTGAGTCCTCGAATCGATTTCATTCCCAAGATATAAACAAAAAACCACCGTTTTAGTGGTTAACCACTTTATTAGCACAGTATTGAATAGGGCTTTGCAACATGCATTATCGCGTCTACCATCAAAACCGCAAGTTTGTTTCCACGGTACTTGATGGGGTGTATGTGCAAGTGCCAGACTCTCATATCAAGTAGAGAACACAATACACATAAATCGGAACAACCACCTTTAATGCTCTAGTTGATTCAGTCTTTCAACTCACGGACATTATTGACGTTAATTAACTTTGTGCTCTAAGAAGTAACGATTATTGCATTCATAATATCGAACTACTTATCCAATCACGGAAGATGTCTGCTTTGTAGTGTCGATTCGCGTACTATCATCGGAGTGAGTGAGTAGCGTATTTTTTAATGTAATTTGATGTTACCTTGAACCGTGCTTGATCTGACAGGCTTTGACCACACGAGATTGAGCCTGTATGTCGGAACTTGATAACGCGTGTAATACAACGGGTGTAAAATACAGTATTAAAGTCGATTAACCTAATGGAACTTGAAGAAAATATGTAGGATAAAATAAAAACAAACAAATAAGCAAAAAATAAACAAAAACAAAACGCGTGAAATCTTTAAGGTGAATGCCGCATGATCAGGGGGTTGACACTTAGCGCCTGTCGTCTTTTGCTCCTTTACCCCACAATATGGCTATGGCAAAATACGAAAGTTCGAGCATATCAACGAAATTTATGGTCCCTCCTGTATTTATTAACCTCATGGTATAGAGTTACGTGTTCACCGTTTGTAACCATGACAGTAACGAACTTCGCATTGCAAGACTCGGCTATATATAGCGCCCTCGATTGAACATAGGCCCGGTTGGTACACTGAATGTTTCATAATGTTAATTATTTTGTTTTTCAAATGCGCCTATTTCAGTTATTTCAAGGTCAAATTTGGTATGTTTAGTATCAAAATTTAGCTCCTTTTATTCTCCTTAGATTTATTTAATCTATTTTTATGAATCAAGGTTATATATTTTGCTACAGCACTTGCAGTCTACAATTCGGGTCCCTTCAATTGAAATCCCCTGGAAATAGTGTAGTTCTCTACTATTTGTCTTTGTAAAAATAACTTAATTCACCGTATTTCTTATATTATAACAATTCAGAAATTCACAGCTTTCATATAACACCAATTTCACGTTTTAAGTCTAAATAGTCTACAAGATTATCGCCTATGTTTTGTTATCCCCGAGTTTTACCTGGACTTTTTAGTGCTGTGTCCCACCCAAAGAAATATGTCATGATTCTGAATATTTGGAAAATTTGGTATAGATGGAAAGCTTAAGTAAAATTGTCCACATTTGTTGAGTAGTTTGCCCTTTTAATTTCCCGCCCAATAGCTTACTCGAAAACGATTCCGACAAATCCACATCGCAGGCAAATGGTGACGTCAAAGTGATGACCATCCATAATTTACGTCGTTGTGACCATCATATCGCAGTGTTGCCACTTCAATAATAATTAAACACGACGAAATGAAACAAAATATGTCATTCTGTAACTTTTTTTTCTAATTTTATTATTACTTTCATTAATCCATCAATATTACAGTGTCAGCAATAACAATTCGAGTCAACACGATGTTTTGGTCATCACTTGACGTCACAAAGAGAGCAAAGAAAGCGTAAAATATGGGTCGCGGTCAGGAAACAAATCAACGTGTTGCCAGTACAATACAGCTGATAAAATATTCGTAGTTTTAACCAAAATAATTCATAATATAATCTTTATATTTGTTATATTACACAATTTGTTAATTTTAAAACCTATACTCAAATTTTTTTTAACTTGTGGGATGGGTGAGCCCCAAGGTGATGGAGGAACTGACACAGGGAAGTACCTTACGGGTGTATCCCTATTTAGTGTCATCTCTAGAGTTTACTAAGAGCCCCAGATCACGCATCCTAAATCTAAAAATCGAAGAAAAAAGTTTACAAAATCACGTTTTAGCTCTCACATCAAAATGGATTGAAATATCAGTGTGGAACTTTACAGAAGGGGGTTTGAGGTGAAGGCCATTCTATATACTTAAAATCGGGCCATCCTCATTTTACATACCCTACAAGCAGACAAGTGATAAGATCCGTACAGACACTTACTCAAAAAAAAAAAAAAAAAAAATATTTTGTTAATTTTACATCAAATTGTATTATTTTTTCGGGAATTCGTGATGTATGTACATATATTTTATGAATGTAAGTCAAACTGAGCTTGACAAAAATCTTGACATATTTCCTTTAAAATCTAACCCGAGCACAGAAATCCTATAGCGCCGAAGGCGCTAGAAGGGAGACTCTCCGCGCATTTGCTGTACGCGGCGAAGCCAGATAATTTTGTTTTTGTTTCGAACTCGCTGTGCGTACTGGAGTAAGCAAGTACGCCCTACGCACAAATGCACGCTAAAAAACGTTCAAGAAAGCGTAAAATATGGGTCGCGGTCAGGAAACAAATCAACGTGTTGCCAGTACAATACAGCTGATAAAATATTCGTAGTTTTAACCAAAATAATTCATAATATAATCTTTATATTTGTTATATTACACAATTTGTTAATTTTAAAACCTATACTCAAATTTTTTTTAACTTGTGGGATGGGTGAGCCCCAAGGTGATGGAGGAACTGACACAGGGAAGTACCTTACGGGTGTATCCCTATTTAGTGTCATCTCTAGAGTTTACTAAGAGCCCCAGATCACGCATCCTAAATCTAAAAATCGAAGAAAAAAGTTTACAAAATCACGTTTTAGCTCTCACATCAAAATGGATTGAAATATCAGTGTGGAACTTTACAGAAGGGGGTTTGAGGTGAAGGCCATTCTATATACTTAAAATCGGGCCATCCTCATTTTACATACCCTACAAGCAGACAAGTGATAAGATCCGTACAGACACTTACTCCGTAAATGAAGTGTTGAGAAAGTATGCACAAGAACATAGATTATATTGGTTCAAGTTCTAAACATGTTTGGGATTGATCTAGACATTGATTAACCAGGTTTTGTCAATTACTTTCTAAGCACTTCTAAACCATATTTTTATAGACGTAATCGATTGAAGATTTTTAGATCTCTGAAGATTGCTGTTTCTTCTGTTTCATGAGAATATTACGACTTATCCGGCAATTTTTAAAATATTCCTGCAACTTTCAGTAGACATTTTGACTCTTTTGAATGAGTCAATTAAATAGGATTTAAAGGGGCATTTCGTGAACCACAGCCTCGTCTCCCCTACTATTAAACAAAAGTTGAGATTTATATCATCTGAACGTAAGATGTTTGCCTAATCTTAGTGCAAATTCGACTACTCCTGAAAACGAAATATTATATGGTCCACGAAACAATATCAGCAAAACAGAGTTGTCCACGGAGCATCATTTTTTAGGCATGGCCAATCCCCCACTGCCCAAATCGAGCTGTTGATCCGTGTCCTACTTTACAATGCCAGATATCAATTTTTTTTTTAAAAATGTTGATTTTAAAATTACTTTCATTTTGGGGGAAAGTTTGACTTGGGTCACCCTGTAATAGTGTATTAGTCGTGGGTTTTTTTTTTTGATGACGGAAAAAAATGGCAAAGATCTGATTTTTGCACAGAACAGTAACAGCAACATATCCAAACTCCACTAAAATCATGTCTTGGGAAAATATTTTTTATGAGCGTTTGAAAGAGGGGTCATGCGTTTCAAGGCAAAGCTATATAGGGTAATTTTTTAAACGATATTGGGTTAAAATGTATACCAACGGATTTGATGCTAAAAAACTCCTATGTAAAATCGTCTGCCCAGTTTCGCCCCCTATAGCACTACTGAGAGAAATAAAGAGACCAGATCAAAAAACGATCATACCCAATCTCAAACATTTTAATACCACATTTCTGTGTTTTGATGAATTTGAGGGTTCCATACATAAAAATACCACACTAATAATAATAATAAAAAACGATTAGGCGACGAAAAAAAACCCGTTTTAAGGTTGCGAGCGGACCTTCAAGTAGGGTCGGTCGGGCGGGAAATATTTTCTTTCTTTTTTTTTTCTTCTCTCTTCTTACATCTGGAGTGATTAAAATTGGCACTAACAATAGCCCATCAAAAATCTGGACAATAGGTGGTGGTTATAAAATGAAGTTTTTAAAAAAAAATCTTTATAAAAAAATAGCCAATAAATTTTGGCCAAAAAACGATTGCTGATTTTACAAGATTTGGCAAACTACAAAAAAACAATCTCAAAACAAAAATCGGGTTCGGTGCGTGCCCGTTTAAAAAAGGATTCTTTTTTTCGTCGCCTTATAGATATTTTTATTATAGCGTGGAGGATAAATCGGGAATCAGCTTTTATTATATACCTAGCGGGAGGCACGCGCTTCGCGCAGGCTCCCGCTAGTGAACGTGAAAACGGGACGGAGCCGATCACTGAAATGGAAGCGATCACTGAACGGAAAGCGATCACTGAAACGAGCGATCACTGAACAATTGCTGAAGGAACGGTGTCTTGTCTTTCCTTGTAGTTCGCACTATTTGTAATTTCGCTAATTGTGCACTCTTGCAACGGAATTCTCAAGGTTTATTTGACCTCATTGTTTTCCTTTTAAATCACCTTACCCCTGTGCCTGGACCCTGTGTTCCAGCACTTATTATTCTACTTTTTAACATAACTCCTCAAACTCCAGTATAGCTTCTTCATATCCGTACTATGTCAGATGACAGCTGGTACTATTGACGTCTCCAAATAAAAGGGTATCAGACAATAAATGGTATCAATCTCGCGTAATTCCCGTCAGTTACCACATTCTCATTTCTACTTAAAGCTTCACAGGCCATGGATCAGGATTGCCCCGGCATGCGGCGAATTGCCATATTCTTAACAGGGGCGTGCGCACCGGGGGAGGGGCCGAGTTTGGTTGCCAGGCCAGTCGGGGAAAAAGATCCATTCGGAGCAGAGTCGTAGCCAGCAGGGAATTATGTATCGTCACGCATATTTTTTGGAAAAGCTGTGTTTTTGATGAGGGTATCTACAGCAGGCAAAGCCTTATAAAAATAAAAATATGCATGCAGTTTATGTAGGTTGATCTAGAATACCCCAATCCCTGCTCTTTAGCTTATCGATGCGACTCAAAAAAAAAAAAACAAGAGCTAGCCGGGTTTGTTGTCAGGTAGTACATTCCCCGTCTCAAAATCCTAGCTACGCCAATGATTAAGGGAAAATTAGGCTTAGCCATGCCCCCCCCCCCCAAAAAAAAAAAGTCCGGGCACGCAACTGAATTATTAGGGCTTATTAAGGCCCTTCTCGAAGCATACCGTCTTTAAAGGGTGATAAGCCGGGTTTTGTCGGTGTACATTACCGTCTCCACAATCCTAGCTACGCCAATGATTAGGGAAAAATTAGCCTTAGCCATGCCCCCCTCCTCCCCCCTTTTTTTAAAAAAAAAAGGTCCCGGGCACGCCATGATTATTAAGGCTTATTAAGGACCTTCTCGAAGCATACCGTCTTTTAAGGGTGATAGAGGATCATAAGATAACGGCCAGATTTTCTTTTTTTCAGATATTAATGTATTTTAATCGGTGTGAATGAGAAATCTGAAATAAAAAATGGGGGTCACCCCGACCTTAGTTTTGAGGTATGACGTTTTCAAAAAATCGTATTTTCGGAAAATTGTAAGAGCTCTATGGGGACAATGAGAAAATACTCCATTTTCCCATAAAAAAATAAAATTCGACGGCCACATTTTTTATTTTTAATTAGTTCATTCATATGAACAGATCTTTAAGGGCGCATCAATAAAAAGAGGGGGTCACCGACTTGGTTTCTAGACATCTTCAATGTACAAAAAATTACACCTTTTTTCATTTTAGTGCGTCTTGGATAACTGTTGCGGGCGCAGCACTATTCGCGTACCTACGCACCAAACTAGCGCCAGGTGTATACGCATCAAAATCCGCTAAACGCGATTATGATAGAATTACGGTGTATTCTATAATTCATTCATGTTCAGTGCGGGGCCCTCGTATTCTCAGGTTTACTATTATTCTGAAGGTTCGCTATCATCACCGGCAAGTCTGTAGTGAAGATACTTTTTATTGATGAATGAGCTTTAAAATTCAACACCCTCTTTTGAAAATGCGCAATACACTTTTCCTCCGCTTTATCCGAAATGGTTGCGTATTTCTATGTTGGTTAAAAGATTGTTGGTATTAGTTTTATTTAAGCGAATTTTGAGCAATTACCCGAAAAGCACCGTGGACAAAAAGCACACGGAATAATCAAAACTAAACGAGAATGCAAAACTGCACAAACGAATGCAAAACTACACAACCATTTCTTCATGGGGACATTTGACTGACTATAAGTAGCCGTGGAGTACCCACCGCATGGGTACACATCGCCGGCCGCAAAAGTGGGGGTAAACATCCACCTAGGTACACAACGCAGTAGCTTAACCACTAGTCACACCTTGGGGAGTACCTGCTGGGTACTCCCATGCAAATGCGCTTGAGCTTGTGTGATATTTTAGTAATTTTACCATTATTTATCATTTTGGTCACATAGGTTATATTTTTGTACACAAATGTCATTTATTAGGGAGGTTTTGTGATGCTCAACTCCAATATAGATGTTTACTAAGCTTGAAAATGATCAGAAAGTCGAAACAACAATGAATGTTGGCGCCCTCTATGGGTCTAATGTGATGCCTACTAGGCAGCTGGTAGACGAGTAACTGTGAAGGTACCTCCCGTGGAGTAGCTGAAGGGTACTCCAACTATGGTGCTTACATGGGACCTGTCAGTCACCTTGCAGGCAACTGGCAGAGTTAAATATGGATGGGTACTGCTAAGTAAACATAGTTGCTATCCATCCAGTGGTTGGTATACTTCACAAGTACTAGTGTAGGTACTGCATCAAGGTGCATCAAGGGGGTACCTTGGAGTAGAGCTAAGAGTACCCATGAAGTAGCCTAAGCTCGGGGTACACCGTGAGTAGGAATCTTGCTGTGTACACGTAACCACACGCCAGCGTTAGACGATCATCCCAGTAAACATTCGACGCACATGTAGCGAGTGCGTAAGTATTCACGCTAACGATGCGCAACTGCAAATAGGTGTGCGTGCCGAATGACCCTCTATCACCCTTAATCTCTCTCCGCTCTCTCTTTCACACCCATAAATCCTCTTATGGTAACGTGGCCCCCGCTCGTGCAAGAAAAGTGAAGAATAACTTACAAAAGTGCAGTGCAATTTTCGTGTCCGCTAAACTTTTCCGTGCATTGGACTTGGTCCGCCATGCATGCAGGCGGGTGGCCCATGCAGCGGACAACTCCCCGTGTAGGATAATAGCCAAACGCAAAACATAGGTCACACTTTCAGTGCAAAATAGGACAGACCATAAGACTTTGAATCCATAAATTCATACGTTATGGATTGTAGAAGGGAATATCAGAATAGTGTAGGTCTAACAACAAATTAGCTCAAATGTATCATCCAACAAACAATAAATAACGATAAATCTAATCTAAAATCCAAGACCATGTGGCAACACTGCAATCCATGAGCAGCGTACAACCTGGGGTTTGAACACAGACTGAATGCAGCGTCAGTTTTGCGTTGACGCCCTCATCTCATGCATAATTCAGTGTGACTTGTTTGGTTTACACACTGAATAATTCAGGAGGCGATTAAAACGGGCAGAATAGATCGAGTCACATTCTGCGTCAAGCGAAAAAACAGGTGCGTTTGGCATCGCAAACTTCGCGAGTTTCCGATCTACGCTTCGCTTCTTTATCTATGAACCCGAGTCGTTATAGCGCACCCCTGTTGTAAAGCAAGGCCCAGGGTCCACCCGGCGGAAATCCATTTGTTAGCGCGCTGCTGAACAAAGTCTAAAGTAGGCAGTGTAGGGAGGGTTTCTTTGCAATGTTGGGGTCCTTGGAATAAATATAAAATGAAGTTTATATGATTCACATACTTAATCGAATGTAAATTTCGGGGATACATCGAAATTAT